>VNWX01001278.1:0-15777 GCA_009869905.1 Ceratophysella communis
AACCGCAAATAAATACATCAGATTTTTCCTATGTATTCAATTTATGAGGAAATTCCTTTGCAGCGTAACTTCCCTGATGACCTTTCTTACGAACCATGCGGAAGCAAAGAAATAATTTTTACTATGATGACTGATGACCTAACCTAGGAGCGATTTGCTATTCTAGTCACATAAATAACATAACATGAAACCATGGGTTCTTCGTATTTACTCAAAAACGGAATTTTCCGAAGTCCGCGTTGAACTTTAATACCGCATTACGTCTTAGGAATTTCCTCAATTTGTAGGGACTCAAGTAAACACACGACGAGCTTAACAGGAATTTTTATTCCTACAAATGTGTGGAATGGAAATCGGCATCAGAGAAACACGACGCTTTTGTGTCCATCCGGTCCGGTCCGGCTCCACTTGTTTCATTCATTTTCATTTACATTATGGTTTGTGCCTGATTAAATCGCTAAATATCTGATTTGCCATTTGAATTCGTAGTTTTGAAGATTTATGACTTGCAAATATTCCGTGTCTGAACATATTTCTTTTTAATTTAACTCACAATGGATAAGCTTGGAGTTCGGTTGTGTATTTTGGTAAACCTCGTAGCTGTAAGTCATCCATCATAATAGTACCTAATTTCGTTGATTTTTATCTTTAAACTTTTACGGTGCTGGTATTAGAATGCCATTACACTCGTATTGGTCATGCATTTTGTACTATTATGCTTGCCCGAAACTTGCAGTTTTTTAATTGCAAAACTTGAATACTTGAGTAAAACGATTAAATTTCAAATTGTAATTAGCAATTAAATGTAACTATTTAACGCTGACTTCTCGGACAAATGTGATAACTTTGATCCCGATATTTCGTTCCAGAAATTGTGCGATGCTAAATTTTGTGCCGTGATACTATTTCGTAGATTCAAGCCAGATGATATGAGCCTCTTTTATTGGCTAGCTCATTTTATTTATATTTTTCAATTTTGAAGATAACTTACACGATGACAGTTAATCGTCCGGGTTCTTTCCGGTTCCATCGGAATACCACGGGGGTGGTATTCTCCCCATATGTCAAACGATGGGAATGGGATGCAGATGGAAAAGGGACAATCGCGGACTTTAAAAACTACACGATTATCGATGTACGCGTCATGCTGAACCTCATCTCCACAAAGTTCAGGCACATTACAACGTGGAGTGTGGGCGCCGGACGTAAGCTGAGAACGTACTCTTTATAATTACTTAAACGATTTCAGATCAGCATCCGTTTCAAAATGAAAACGGCCATTTAACAGGGCCCAACGAATCATGGCATGACGGGGATGCAGCGGGGTTGGTGGCAACGACAGCAGCAAACATCAACGCCCAGAACCAAAAAACTATTTTTACAGCGGTCATTGGGGTCTGGCACAGTCATACGCCTCAGCTGTTCCAGAAAGAAGCTGAGAATGCTCTGACAGCCGCCCGAATTGCGAATTTAGTTTACCCAAACACAGTTTGGGGACTGGCGTTGTCCAGCTTTTCTTGGATGAACTTTGCTTACCATCGAGATTGGGGACACTCAATTCCGTTCCTGAAAGAATATCGAAGTTCCGCAAATGCAATTGGATTAAAGATTGGAGTGCGGTTGGATGCCTGTGAGCAAATTATTTCTAGGGTGCGACCAGTTGTGGGGTAAGGCTGAATTAACTTGAGGTGATACTAGTTGTATTTTATACCCGCCTCACTCACCAGCTCGATTTCCTCTAGAATCGAAAACCTATCTCCATCGCTGCCAGGCGACATACCTAAAATCGGTCAGGGAGGACACCCGGACATCCAAATGATTGCACAGCTCTCCGACTTTGTTATTTGCATTATGCTGCCAACGCCAAACATGGTTAGCAACGGAACTCAGGCCGCTGTGAACTCTCTAGGAAAAGAAATGAAACTCCTTGAAATGGCTTTCAAAGCCTTCAACCAAAATATCACCGTACGATGGGAGACTGGCTGGCCTAGCTCTGGAGTGAGTCGATTTGGATCCAAGAATACGGTCCGGAACTTGCAGAACTACTGGAAACAAATGGATGCCTGGGCTAGTTCTACGAATACATTCGTTTACATGTATAGCGCGTTTGACGAACCCTGGAAGACGAACCCAAACAGCACAAAAGATATCACTGACCCGGAAGGTCCGGATGGGGCTGATTCACGGTTTGGTTGGTGGTATCTAAAGTACAACCGAAACATGATGTCGTTCATGGAGAAAGAGGCAGGTATCATCGAAATTGTGTAAATGATGCCAACTGGTCTGTGCTCAGAATTTAAAGGAGGCATATTTATTTCAGAGCCTGAAGTAGTACCTCCGGTCACTTTATCACCATTTGCAGTGGCTGAGGATTGTCGTGGGGGTACTGGTACCGATCATTCTAATTCTAGGTTATCGGTTGTACAAGGCTAGGGTAAATCAAAACTGCCTTAAATCAATATATCTTGTGGCTTTCCGTAATAATATTGTTCTGCTTGTTTTAGCAAACAATTGACAAGCTGACTGCTGAAGACATCAACGAATTCTTCAACGGTAATGAAGGAAAACGGTCGAAAAATAGGGATGACAGTCTGGAGAATGCTTTGAACATGCCATACGATAGGAGTTTTGAGTTATCCCCTGACTCCTTCGTAATTGGTAAATCAACCTTGGAAATACGCAGACACATACAAGGATTTAAAAGTATACGTTGTGTAATTTCAAATAGATGAACTAGAAGAACTCGGTAGCGGTGAGTTTGGAACTGTTTACAAAGGAAGAATTCAAGGGATCGAAGGAAACGTCGCATTCAAGAAGCCCAAGAAAAATATTTCCGCCAGTCAACTCAAAAACTTACTTGCGGAAATCAAAATTATGGTGCACATTGGGAAGCATGAGAATGTGGTCGTTTTGTTGGGAGCTCACACTGAAAAAATTCGAGAAGGACACTTACTAACAAATTATTTTGAAGTCTTGGAAATATTCATTCTAAAGATAAGTACTTAATTTTGCTCCCGATACTCAGGAATTGTGTACATCGCATCCGAATGCTGCGAGATGGGAAGTTTGGAGACTCATCTGAGGAGCATCCCACGAACTTTCGTGTGTATGAATGAGGAAATGGAACAAGTTGAACTAAGGAATGATGAATTGGAAGCAGTATATGTGAATCATGCTGCGTAAGTCCAAAAATTGTGAAAATGTAATTAGACATCTTTTTGATTTTCACTAATTTTACAGTAATCCTAAGGATACCAAAAGCACATCAAGAAAAGTCGCGATTCCGAGCATGATTCGTTGGTCATACGAAATCGCGAATGGAATGGAATATTTGACAAGCCGCAAAGTAAGTAAATATTGATTTCAACCACCGCCATAACTCTAAGGACTAATATTTCATCGTTTCACCACTAGATTGTCCACGCGGATTTAGCAACGAGGAATGTACTCCTGACCGCAGATGGCACTGCGAAAATTTCCGACTTTGGTCTTTCCCGCCGACTCTACGAGTACACGCAGTACGTTAAATCAAGTCAAGAGCCCCTGCCATGGCGCTGGATGGCCATTGAATCTTTGCGACATCTCACATTCTCGTCCAAGTCTGACGTTTGGTCATATGGAATTACGATATGGGAAATTTTTTCGCTGGGAGACTTGCCGTATCCCGGACTCTCCTGGGATGTCGAGTTTCTTGACAAGCTGGATCAAGGGTTGCGCATGAGCATGCCTAAGTATGCCACTGTTGACATGTAAGTTACAAGGATTGTTGGATTACAGCTAAAATGGTCCTAAATAGTTAAATTTTTATTAAGTTATGGACTTTTTGCATACATTTTATTCGTAGATACGAAGCAATGCTCAAGTGCTGGCACAATCTGCCGGAAGTCCGTCCATCATTTACGGAATTACGAATGTATTTTGGAGAAAAACTTCAACAATAAAGATTGATTAGGTTTAGCCGACCACATTTACTGTTCATAATTAGACATTAAGATTTATGCACGCTCTCTTATCAGCTCCAGAATCCAAAATAAAACAATGACTATCTCGGTTTATTGACACGGCCTTAACCATAACAATTGTAAAGAAATGGTTAAAAAAAAGATAGAGAGAAAATTGCGATGCTAGCACATCTACAAAAAGCAATGCATAAACAGATGGACAGGGGTTTCCAGTTAGTGTTTACCTGTGTATTTTGTTTCGCCTTTTGGCATTTTATTTTTGATACCTCGGATTTTCCGGATGAGCTTCCGCTCTAAAAATAAGAAATTTCCACAATTTTTACAATTTTAATGTAAAAGTCTGGACAAGGGATCGACCATTTGAATCATTTTTAAACGAAAATCAAACTCATTTACCCGTTCAAGGTATAAAACAAATCAAATGTTGAGCCAGCAGCACCTTTATCGAGGCCATCTAGAGCTTCCATGTCAGATGCATCCAAATCGAAGTTGAAAATCTGCAATGGTGTAATATATCAACCATGCATAAAAACAAGCAGTAATCAATAAAATATGAATGTGTGAAGTACTGCAGCTAACATCTATATTTAGCTTCACTCTTTCTGGATTTGTGCTTTTCGGAATTACAATAACGTCATTTTGTATTATGAAACGAAGCAAGACTTGACTTGGAGTTTTAGAATGCCGCTTTGCGATCTTCAAAACTGTTGGATCCTCGAGAATCTGTGGGTCGCAAAATTTCCTGTGTATTTGAAAAATAATGAATGTTTACAATTTTCTTGTGAACGATGCATTAAAAGATGTAATTTGCGTACTGTTTAAAGAACTCATAGAGTTCTGAACGTCCAGGGCTACCAAAAGGGGCATATGCACAAACCGTTATCCCATGTTTCCTGCAAACTTTGCGAAGTTGCTTTTGTTGGCAAAACACGTTCATTTCAATCTAGAAAATCGGATATCCAATGAGAATAAAGTCGTATGGCGTATTCAAAATACAATTCAAAAATTTAACCAAAACTGTGAAGCATCTACTTACCTGTAGATTTGCCGGCGGTATTCTGGAAGAACTAACAATCCTCTCGACCTGTCTTTCGTTAAAATTGGATATTCCAATAGACTTTGCTCTTCCAGCATCGACTTGTTTTTCCATTCCCCTCCAAACCCCTTCCAAGTTTGTCGTTAGGTCCAGGTCAAGCTTTCCGTCCTTCATCGGGTACAAGTCGTTAACACTTCCGTGGTATGCTAACCCCATTGGTTGATGTACGAGATATAAATCCACGTAATCCAACTGAAGGCTAGCGAGTGAAGCCTTGAGAAAGACTTCAACAAGTTCTTCTTTCATGCCGATCATTGGGAGCTGCAAATAAGCATGTAGAAATTCCGTCACTGACTTTGTAAATAGCAATTCGGTTAAAATTTAGTCAGTAAGGTAATTAGATATTTTTGTATGTGTATAGCTCGATATTATACACGATTCTAAATGGAAATTTTGGTGACCGTTGACTGTGGTCGGCAGTCGTCTAAGCCGGTTATTTGCTAGTAATCTGCATAGGTAATACCTACGCTACTACCAACCTTGGTCACAATGAACAGTTCTTCTCGTTTGACCTTTTCTTCACTCGTCCAACGCTTGATAGATTCTCCAAGAACGTCTTCATTACCATATCCTGACGCCGTGTCAAAATGTCGGTAACCCGCATTCAGGGCGATGTCCAGTAAATGTTTGAGTTCCTCCTTGTCATTAGCCTATTCTAGAGTCAAAATTTCATTTTTATTTTGCAAAAATTTATGAGCGATGGAAAATGAAATGAATGAAAATGAATGCACTTCGGGAAGGAACACTCGAAAAGAGGGTAAAACAGGTCTTTTAAAACAGGCAAGAAAAATTAAAATTCCAATTTTTATTGTCTCACCTGCCACATTCCCAATCCAATGATTGGAATTTTATTTCCGTCGCTGAAATCCAAGTGTTTTTCCATTTCTTCAAAAGGGAATAAACTCTGTATCAAATAACAAGTATAAGTACTCCCTTTAAGAACCTTACAACAATTGCGGAAGTGGTTCAATTTTTTTGCACAGCTATTTTTATCTGCGCCTACAAATTGAGTTTTATAGAATGCGAATGCAATGCAAACTTGTATCTCTATAGTCTCTAGTAATATAGTTAATAGTAATACAATAAAACTTACACAATATAGTCCAGCTGTTTATGCTATGCGGTGTGTGGGGAGCACTTTATGCGAATGGCGTACCGTACCAGTAGTCTCTCCGTTTATGTGATAATAGCTGGAATTAGATAATGGGTTACATGTTACATACTACGAGAGTATACTTCAGTTAAATTACGTTTTGTACATAACGACACATAAAAACATTGATTTTTTACCGTAATCTAATGGACATGCATGTACCCTACGGGACAGGACGTGGATTAGGTCCGTCTACTACGGTAAGAAACATGGCATGGGGAGCAGCTTCAAACACGACGTCATGCGCTCGTCATTCTGGCTTATTTGGCCTGGCACTGGCACTACTGTCTAAAACATTTTGTCAGAAATATGCTTAGAAATAAAATGAATCTCTCTTTAACTTTTTGAACCACTAGTTTGGGTGAACATGAACAACCTTGGTACCTGAGCACTGGTTGACCCTGCAACTAATGTGGCTCTTCCCATCCTAGATCGCGATCGCGAGCTGTCTGAAGCCTGTAGCAATGAAATATCCGTCCGTTGATACAATTAAAAGTCTTAGAACCACCCAAGGACACGCACTATGTAGTATTTATTTTCTAAAATTAATGCCGAATATTGGTAATTAGTAAGGTTATGGCCAAGTTACACCGGTCAAGTGTACAGAAACATCCCAAAGATGCTTGGCATCATCCACATCCAATGCCGCTGGTACAGCATAGGCAAGTTTAGGAGAGCCTTTTAGTTCGTAGAAACCGTTTGGTCCGTAGTAAGCTCCTGGAATTACATCTGGAGATGTTGCGGCGTAGAGTGGCGGAAGTGCACCGGTTGCAGCGTCCTGACTAAGAAATGGCTGCAGCACATACTTGGATATTTTTCCTTGGAAACTAGTTGTAAAGCCGTTGTTCATGGCGTCAGTTCTCGCGAATCCTGGATGAGCTGTGATGGCCACGATTCCCCAATTCCCTTCTTCACTTCGCCGCTGTAGCTCTAATGTGAACAGGTTATTGGCCAATTTTGATTGTGCGTACGCCATCTTCGGATTGAAGTTTCTTTCCAGTTGAAGATCATTGAAGTAGATTTTCCCTTCTCGATTCACTAAGCTTGACACATTGACCACACGACAGCACCCGCTCTTTTGAAGTACTGGCATGAGTTGGGCCGTGAGTGCAAAGTGGGCGAGATGATTTGTCCCAAAATGGAGCTCGAAGCCGTCCACCGTTGTTTCACGATTTGGCCATATGTTAAGACCTGCGTTGTTCACAAGAATATCCACAGCTTGGTTCCTGGCGTTGACACGAGTGCAGAATTGAGCTACAGATTCTAAGCTTGCAAGATCTACTTTCTCAAAAATTAACTTAGCTTTTGGGACCTGAGAGCAAATTCGTTCCATTATAGTTTTGCCTTTTTCTTCGTTTCGACTTGCCAAAATGACAGTAGCATCAGCTTCTGCTAGGGCTAGCGCTGTTTCGTAGCCCAAACCGCTTGTAGCTCCTGTGACGATGGCAAGTTTGCCGGTCAGTGTTGGAATATCTTGCTTTGACCATGGCTTATCCGTACTTCTCTTAAAATTCGACCCCATTCTGAAAGTTGTTAAGACATGAATAACTGGTCTTCACAGAGTTCAAAATTTATTTTTAAAATTTGAAAATATACCCATGCTGTTTCTGTCTATTACAGGCTTGAACACTCATGCTGTATTATGAAAAAAAATGGTTGTGTAAGTGATAGGTACCACGTTTGAACGTTATTCCAAGCTTTAGGATTTCACTGGTTGGTACCTAGTGCCGAATGAAGTATTCCGAGATTGACCTGCAGCTGGATTTAACTTAACTGTCGGCTGGGGCTATAAATGAACATGACGAATTTGGCTCAATTAACTACGATACTTGCTGTATACAACCCTTAAACAGGACAAATGAAAAATTATGAGCCACACAGTTATACATTTTATAATACATTTGATAATGCTATAGCCGGTTGTGGATGACTAAGTAACCACAGATAAGGATTTTATACAGTGGTTTAATTTTTACGACCGTGGCCTTCAAAGGGAAGAAGGAAGATAATTGAATATAAAATTGTAATGCCGAGTGTCACGCCGTGGTCTTCTTTCATAGATTTAGGTTCTATGACATTCATGATGCGATGCTTGGAAACTGAATGCAGTAATAACGCGATTGCACTTAGCTTAATAATCATGAAAAAAATTAGTGTCAAGCTTTTAAACTCTCTTTCTCAACGAGTATTAAATTGTTAAAATTGGCGTTAAGTACGAAAATGCATTCTAAACATTGTATGTTTCCGCATCACTATATTTACAGGTGGGCTTTGAAAAATTGATAGGCGTCGAGCTAATAAAAAATATTGCCTAGGAAATTATTTCTGTACAATTTTCATATCGTCCATAAAATTACAAAGCCAAAATAGAAGCAAGCGCTCAGGAATAGTTACATAATGTTAGATCATGATGAGTTTTACTGCTATATTTAAGTTCTTACACAGCTAGCCCAATAATAATGCATGTGTAAGGCTTGAACAGTACTTGTTTCTTGTTTCGGGTTTATTTTTATCAATTTTCAGGTGGAACAAGTGTTCTAGGCTGATAATGATTCGATGGGAGGATGAAAGCCTTGTTGCGTAGGTTTGGGCATAGGAATCGAATCGAACATCAATTGCAGTGACAGTAGGCCCGTTACTGTGTCCACGTATCTACTCCATATCCCTGTTCTGTGTTCAACTATTTAATAGCACTGTTAGAAGTTCACTAATTTCTTTTAAATGCCTGCTAAGTCGTCCGAATCGAGAACCAGAATGGATTCAACTAAATCAGCACATCGCGAATCGGTAAACCATTAACTTTTTTTTTTTAAAAAAAATCTGTTAAGCAGCATCTTGACAAATTCAAACACCCTTCTTTACTTTTCAGGGTCTCGAAAATCCTGGATTCGTCGATGAATCTTCCGATGCAGATGCGTACCAGCTGAAGCTAGACTACCGTTCAAGTATTACTAGTGTTGAATATGCAAAATCCACGGAAAGAATTACGTATACATGGAAAAATATTAATGTTTGGACGGGAGAACCAAATAATGGAGTTAACGGGAATCCAGTGGACGAAGAAGCGGCTGCTGGTTGCTGTAAACGGAAAAGTAACAAAAAATCGAAGCAACTCCTAAATAACGGTAAGCGAATAATTTGTTTATTATTATTTACAATGCCATTAGTAATTAATTATTATTTTGGCATTTTAGTCAGCGGTGTCGTTCGTCCTGGAGAACTTTTGGCCATAATGGGAGCGTCTGGTGCCGGTAAGACGACGCTCTTGAATGTCATGACATTTCGGAACACGGGTTCACTCCGGGTTTCCGGCGAAAGAGCTGTCAATGGAGTTGCAGTTGGGCCTGACAGCTTGACAGCCGTTTCCGCTTACGTTCAGCAGGATGATCTTTTCATTGGAACGCTAACTGTAAAGGAGCATTTAATGTTTCAAGCCATGGTTCGCATGCACAAACACATTCCTTACAAAACTCGGATGGCTCGGGTTGATGCTGTGATGCATGAGGTAAGTTTAACTTAATTATTTACGTAACCGATTAAAATCAGTTTTACATCATATCGAAATATCTATGTAGCTTGGACTTACCAAGTGTGCAAATACTGTGATCGGCACCCCTGGGCGAACGAAGGGAATTTCGGGCGGTGAAATGAAACGATTAGCGTTTGCTTCAGAAGTAAGTAATTGTGGCAAATTAAAGTAGAATTTAAAATTTAAATAGATTTTAATTTTTAATTTCTGAAGGTGCTAACAGACCCAGCGTTGTATTTTGCGGACGAGCCGACAAGCGGTTTAGACTCGTATATGGCTCAAAACGTAGTCGGCGTCTTGAAGAACATGGCCCTGAAAGGGAAGACCATAGTTTGTACTATTCATCAGCCCTCATCCCAAGTATACGCCATGTTTGATCGAATTTTGTTCATGGCTGAAGGGCGTGTGGCGTACTTGGGAGACGCTGATAAAGCGTTGGAATTTTTTAACGCGTAAGAAATTTTTCATTTATAATATTTGTTTAAATTAAACTCTCTCAAAATTAAATGTAACAATGCATTACAGTAATGGATATCCTTGTCCAAGCAACTTCAATCCTTCTGACTTTTTCGTTCAAACGCTGGCGATCCAGCCTGGGAACGAAGTAGCCTGCCGCAAAAACGTGTCTCAGATTTGTGATTATTTTGAACATGGCGACGAAGGCAAGGAGATAAGGGTACGGGATTTTGAAACACAAAACGCATGAGATTTGAATGATAATAATATTTAATATAAAAATATTCGCCTCTCATGCTTTTCACAGAGAATACTGGAAACTGAAAGAGCCGACATGCAAAGTGCGGCCTACCTCAAGGCTGAAGCTTCAGAAAAAAATCGGTCACGATACAAGGCATCTTGGTTTGCTCAATTTAATGCTGTTCTCTGGCGTTCATGGATTACAAATTTTAAAGATCCATTATTTATACGAATCAAACTTATTCAAACTGTGGTACGTGCGAAATTGAAATACTTACACGTTAAAAAAAATATATACCAAATACCTACGGACGTAACGTAGGTACCATTCAAAATTAATTTAATAATTTAAACAGGTTTTGTCCATAATCATTGGACTAATCTACATTGGCCAAGAGTTTAATCAGGATGGTGTACAAAATATCAGTGGAGTACTCTTTCTCTTTGTTACCAATATGACCTTTTCAAATGTTTTTGGAGTTATTGACGTAAGTAAAAGTAATGTAATTAAGCTAAGTTCAAATTAAAGATATTTTGTTTTGCCCTAAACAAGTATTTCTTCAATTATGTAGGTATTTTGTTTGGAATTACCCGTATTTCTGCGAGAACATTTCAACGGAATGTACAGAACAGACGTTTACTTCATCTCAAAAACAATGGCGGAACTTCCGTTCTATTTAGTGTTCCCTGCACTCTTCGTTGCAATCAATTACTTTATAATCGGATTAAATCCAGATGTAATTGTTTTCTTAAAAACGGTTGGTATAGTTGTCCTCATTGCGAACTGTGCATGCTCATTCGGTAAGTCAAGCATTTTATTATTTCAGACCTGGCGTGGCACAAAAAAATCTAAATGACTTTATGCTACTGTTACAGGGTATTTCATTTCCTGCCTGGCAAAATCAGTAACAATGGCCATGGCTCTCGGCCCAGCACTCATAATTCCCTTTATGTTATTTGGCGGATTTTTTCTGAACACTGGGTATAAAAAACAATGGCGGAACTTCCGTTCTATTTAGTGTTCCCTGCACTCTTCGTTGCAATCAATTACTTTATTATCGGACTAAATCCAGATGTAACTGTTTTCTTTAAAACGGTTGGTATAGTTGTCCTCATTGCGAACTGTGCATGCTCATTCGGTAAGTCAACTATTTTTTTATTTGAGACCTGGCGTGTGGCACCCAAAATTCTGAATGACTATATCACATTTTTACAGGGTATTTCATTTCCTGCTTGGCAAAATCAGTAACAATGGCCATGGCTCTCGGCCCAGCACTTATAATTCCCTTTATGTTATTTGGCGGATTTTTTCTGAACACTGGGTATGCAGAATATTCATCTAAATATAGCTACAGAAATACTTAGCTGTTGCTGTGTACATTTATGACATATCCTAATATTTAAATGAATTTTTGCAGTTCAATACCAGTTTATTTCGTCTGGATAAGATACATTTCCTGGTTTTATTACGGAAACGAAGCTCTTGCTATTACACAATGGAAAGACGTTGATCATATTGACTGCAATCGTGAAAATTCAACTTGTCCAGCAAATGGGGCTGTAGTACTTAAAACTTATGACTTCAAAGTGGTAAAATCTTATGATACTCTCGCTATTACACAATGGAAAGACGTTGATCATATTGACTGCAATCGTGAAAATTCAACTTGTCCAGCAAATGGGGCTGTAGTACTTAAAACTTATGACTTCAAAGTGGTAAAATCTTGTTATATATTTATTTTCCATAGTATCTTTCAAAACTCACATGCTAATGCTCACAAATTGTATACAGGACAACTTTGCCTTTGACGTCGGTGCTCTGCTCGTGCTTGTTGTCGGGTTTCGGATTTTGGCATTTTTTGCACTATTGTCAAAGACTTTCAGGCAGAAATAATATATTTCGTCAGCATAAATTACCAGATCACTGTTTGCCTTACACGTTGCCTGTTGCTCGATCGTACTTACCGGTAGACTTATTAAATGTTATTTATGTAATGATAACCAAAATTATCGAGATTTATAAAACTAAAAATTAAATTCAAATAAAACGGAAAATAATATCCGCAAAGTAAAATATTTATTGATAGCTTGAGTCCAATATGATTGAAGCTGATAATTTACTTCGTACGTATCGAAATATTTTAAATATGTCACACACTATTTCCGGTTTTTCAACTGAAGCAAAGTGGCTTTTAGCAGATGTGATATTGCCATTATATTCATGGCCATTGTACACCGGTCAACTGAACAGAAACGTCCCATAACTTACTGGCCACTTCTGCATCCAAAACACCGGGAGCTGAGTATGCCAGCTTGGGCGGTCCGCGAAGCTCCGCGAAACCACTAGGTCCATAGTAAGCACCAGGAAGAACGTCTGGCGATGTTGCAGCGTATAATTGTGGAAGGGCCCCACTGGCCGCATCTTGACTCAACAATGGAATTCATGGCCATTGTACACCGGTCAACTGAACAGAAACGTCCCATAACTTACTGGCCACTTCTGCATCCAAAACACCGGGAGCTGAGTATGCCAGCTTGGGCGGTCCGCGGAGCTCCCCGAAACCACTTGGTCCGTAGTAACCACCAGGAAGAATGTCTGGAGATGTTGCGGCGTACAATTGTGGAAGACCCCCACTGGCCGCATCTTGACTCAACAATGGAAATATGCGATTCTTAAATAATCTTATCAGAAAAGTGTTATTGGCGTCACTTCGATTCATGACCTCTGTCCTGGCAAATCCTGGGTGAGCTGAGGTCGCTGTTATTCCCCACGACCCTTCGTTACTTCGGCGTTGAAGTTCCAATGTGAAGAGATTGTTTGCTAACTTCGATTGAGAATAGGCATGGTCGGCATTGTATGGATTTTCCAGTTGAAGGTTATCGAAATGGATTTTACCCGATCGATTTTCCAAGCTTGAAACATTGACCACTCTGCACTGTCTACTTTTCCGCAGTGAAGGCATAAGCTGCGCCGTCATTGCAAAATGTGAGAGATGATTTGTACCGAAATGGAGTTCAAAACCATCTACAGTTGTCTCACGATCACGGCTTGGCCACAGATTGAGTCCGGCATTATTGACTAAAATGTCCACTGTTAGATTACGAGCGTTGACACGAGAGGAAAACTTTGAGACGGAGTCCAAGCTCGCAAGATCAACTTTCTCGAAAATAAGCTTAGCGTTTGCAACAACGGATTTGATTTGCTCAATAGTTGATTTTGCCTTTTCTTCGTTTCGACTAGCCAGAATGACTGTTGCGCCAGCTTCCGCGAGTGCAAGTGCAGTTTCGTAGCCTAACCCACTCGTAGCGCCGGTCACAATGGCTACTTTACCAATCAAAGAAGGGATTTCCTCTTTTGACCACGATTTCACTTTTGTAGAGTTCAAACCCATACTGATTTTTCTGATACTCATTAGACGTTTGAATAATCCAATTAATGCTAGCAGAACTTGACGGAGGAACCAGCGTTTGCTCAGATATACCACCAGTGTCAATGTGCTATTAGTCTGACTTACTGCGATCCGCGACTAGTAAAGAAGCTTTAAAAAACAGGAAATAACAAACGAATGAAGAAATCCCTCTCAAAAACAGTTTTCTGTTGCTAATATTTAACCCAAGTATTTGAGTGCTGAACTTGGCTTCTGTAGTACTTGTATGCAATCTTCTCGAATGGAGTATGATGTCAACCAAAGCATCATTGAGACAGCTAAAGTGTTCCCAAGTCGTAATCGTTACTTATGGCTTGATACTGATATCACGTATGAGTAATGAGTATGACCTTGAATTGAATAATTCAAGTAGCCAGTAGTGCGTGGTGGGGTATGTGACATAGTACATAGAACATAGTCATCATTGAAGTCCTAATCTCGCTCTATATGTCCGTGTGCTTGGCGGAGATTTAATAAGATTATAAGATCAGACCAACTCAATCATTATATTAAATAATTACTACATTCACGTATTTATTCTTACCAATCGTCCTATTTAATTAAAAATAAAACACCATAATTAAAAAAATAAGTAGAGATGGTGTTTAGAAGACCATTTATTCCCAACTGACGCTAGTTAAAGTCACCGACACGTCCCAAAGCTTTTTAGCCACTACAGCATCTCGCGCAGCAGGGGCTAAGTAGGCTGGTGCAACGTCTCCCTTCATTTCATAGAAACTGTTTGGTCCATAATATCCTCCTGCTTTAGCATCCAGCGATGTTGCAGCAAAGATTTGCGGTTCTGCTCCGCGGACTGAATCTTGAGCAAAAAAACCAGTCATGCATTTCATGACCTTTCCTTTGAAACTTCTTCCAGGTCCGTTATCAATTATATCAGTTTTTGACCATTCAGGATGGGCCGAAACCACGGTCAATCCCCAATTCGCTTCATCACTTCGGCGTTGCAGTTCCAAAGTAAACAGAAGATTGGCTAATTTAGACTGCGCGTAGCAGGCTGAAGGGCTGTAGCTCTTCTCAGCTTGTAAATAATCGAAGTTAATTTTACCTCGACGATGAGTCAAACTTAGCCACATTGACCACTCGGGGACTTGAGCTTTTTCGCAAGGACGGTAAAAGTTGAGCTGTGAGGGCGAAAAGGGACAAATGATTCGTTCCGAACTGAATTTTAAAGCCATCCGATGTGCCGTTTTGGTGGAGATGCTACTCCAGCGTTGTTTACAAGAATGTCCACTGGCTCATTTTTCGCATTGATACGGGTGCAAAACTGCTTGACAGAATCTATAAGCTCCCGAGATCTACCTTTTCAAAGCTGATCTTGGCTTGTGGCACCAATCCAAGAATTTCGTCTAACGCATCTTTCCCCTTGGTATCATTTCTTCCAATCACGATCAAAGTTGCTCCAGCTTCAGCTAGCGCCAGTGCTGTATCATACCCCAAGCCTCCAGTAGTGGCTCCTATGACGACGGCGAGCTTACTCGTGAGATTGGGAATATCCTTCTTTGACCAAGGCTTATTTTTCGGCATTCTGAAGACTGAAATTGTAAATTGTAATGGTGTGAAGCAATAAATATCTGGCTTAGATGTTTCGAAATTTACCCTGAAACGTTTACTTACGTATTAACAGGAGCTAATTCAAAATAGAAAGGACTTAAATATTTACTCCACTGGGATGAAACTTGTTACAACGTCAAGCTCCAACACCCATTTGTCATGCCGGAAATTTTGGTTTGTGGTGAAAGGTGACAGAAAAGTGCATCATAGGTTTTACAATGTCTTTGTCAACAAAATCCCGGCAGCAAGTAAAAGGCAAATATTTGTACAATTAGACTAACCTGTAAGGTGTAAGTCCGATTGTAATTTTATCAAGGGTGCTCCCTCCGAGTGGACCATTC
>VNWX01001279.1:0-15777 GCA_009869905.1 Ceratophysella communis
CGGTCTCTGAGCTCGCTCTCGCTCTATCTCGGAATCGCCTTCGTTGGAGTCAAGTCAAACGTACAAGCAGTCGTACGAGAGCATCTAGAAGAAGATGCGCTCATCAGTTGGTTGACAAGCGCTTCTGAGGAACAGCAGAAACCATTCAACCTTCGTTTGCAAGGTCTCCAAATTTCGAACAATGCTCAGATGGAAGGATTCGGTCCGCTAACAAGCTCTGACGCGGAATCAGTTCGGATTGACTGTGACTACTTGGCCTTAACTTCCAGCACTGAAGTTGGCAAGACCCTCGAGCAGCCATTTCGTATTCCAAGAAATGCTGATTCGTACATGATTTGGATGAACCAAAACAGCAAAACCTATCGCTTTCAAGCTAATCAAAATCCTGAGATTGCTACGTTGCGGGTCCATGATATTCAGAATCAAGTTTCCATTCTTACTCATCTTCTCCTGGACCTTAGCGGTATTTGATTAACTTATCTGGGAACAACTCTGTAGTCGAAGTCCATCGATAATGATCATGCTCAGTCAATGTCAAATATGTATCTATTCAAAATTTGTTGGAAACAAAAACTGTTTCGAATTAATAAATATTTATGTCTTGATGCCATTGCCATCATCCATTCTAATTCATTCTCACAGTTTAATAGTTTCGATACGGTAGGGAGACCTCAATCAGCACTTAGCAAAAACAGTCCTGAGTAAGATCAGCTAACGCAATAGCTGACAGCTTCTTCAAATTAGAACTGAAAGCGAGGCGCATTTAAATTATCTAGAAAATTATGGGAACAACTCTGTCGTCGAAGTCGAAGTCGATCGATAATGATCATGCTCAGTCAATGTCAAATGTGTATTCAAAATTTGTTGGAAACAAAAACTGTTTCGAATTAATAAATATTTATGTCTTGATGCATACCATCATCCATTCTAATTCATTCTCACATTTTACTAGTTTCGATACGGTAGGGAGACCTCAATCAGCACTTAGCAAAAACAGTCCTTAATTAAAGCAAACTTCAGTGTTTAAAAATTTGAAGGCTCAAAGGGCAGGAGATCAGTTAACGCAATAACTGAAAGTTTTTCAAATTAGATCTGAGAGCGAGGTGCATTTAAATTATCTAGAAAATTATTCAATATGGAAGGTCAAAGCTAAAAATAAGTGTTGCTACGTTGCTAGGGAGATTTGTGACAGAAGAGTCCGACAAAAAAACAAACACGGAAAACTGAAAGTACTCATCAGGAAAGAAATAATCCTTTCGAACTGATTTTTCCGANAAATAATCCTTTCGAACTGATTTTTCCGAGCATACAAGGATTGGACCAGAAACTGGAGCACCGTTAGGAGTCTATTGGGTGGTTATCACATCAGAGAGTAATGGAGGCAGTCATGGACGAAGGTGGGACTGGCTGTTGTGGTACAGATCCAACTGAGGACCCGGACGATTCATATCCTACTGAGCTGGAAGATCTCCCGACATTGGTATGCAATGTAGTTCAGGATTGGTATTGCTACTGAATCGGCATTCGATCTAATCTTAAAGGAATTTTAAATTATCGTATAGGCAATGGACAAAATTGTAGAATTTCTGGATTACAGAAGTCGAAAGACGACTCGTTTGGTATCTCGGGCGCTCAAGAGTAGTGTGGACGGTACTGGGCTGTCTGCCATGATTGACAGCCGTGATCTCGAAAGCTTGAAGCTTTGCAGAAAAGTTGCCGTTACTGAAGCACACGTTATTTTCCTGAAAGGTCAAGTTAACTTTAAGAAGTGGCGCTTGGGCAATTGGAAGACCGCAATTTTCTCTGGACCCATTGACACGACTCTCTTCTTCGATAGTCTTCTTCAACGATGCTCAAACTTGCAGTTTCTTATGCTTCGCGGAGACTGCCTCGTGTCACAAGATTTCAGTCAATCCAAGGCTCTGCCAGTGTTTCAACACCTTACCGAGCTTCACCTGATCGTGAACCAACAAGCATTCCTCGATGCTCTGCACAAGCTTGGTCCGCAACGTAACGACCAATCAAGCTTCAGGATGGTCCAGAAATTGGATTCACGCGTACAGAATAATCTTGGTTGTCTTCTAAAATTCATTCGAAGCCGCGTCTTGAAAGTCTTCTATGTCCTTGTTGGACTAGGTGTGGCTCCAGGTAACAATGAACAAGAACGGCCGCCAGTCCGATGGGAGCACGAAGCACTGTTCGAATTTATTCAGGCCCATCGCAATACACTGGAGGGATTCATGATTCCAGGAACGGTTCTTCGAGAAGCTCCGCTCCCGCAGCCAGTCTACGGAATTCCAACCAAAATGAAATTTTTCTGTTCTGGCCTTGACAATTTGTGCTCAAAATTGCCATATTGGAAAGACTTCCTTCTCGCCCAGACGTCATTTGAAAAATTATATTTCATACGCATTAAAGACGAGCCCGAGACCGTGACAAGCTTCTTTCGACAGTTGATAACGAATTCTGCAGCGACCCTTACTCAAATCAGCTTGACGTTCAGAATGGAAATGCCTTCCTTGGATATGAAAATGTTGAAGTGTTGCGATTCACTCAAGATTCTCCACATCGATGCAACGGAACAACCTGCAATGTTGACCATCTACAACTTGAACGAAGTGCCGCGGAGCCGAATGAAAATTTTGAGATTCAAGAACTGCGGAATTGGAGCTGACTTTGATGGTATCAAGTTCATGCAGGGATTTAATCCTAGCATCGTTTCCCTCTTTTCCATCTTCACGGAAGGCTTCTTCGAGAATGCAAGATATATGGCTGAGTTTGTTAAACTTTTGCTGCGATGTCGGTCTTTGAACAATCTCTGGATTGCCGTTGCCATTATGATCCCTGGATTCCAATTGAACGATGAAGTCGAGGTTAGAGAGCATCTGGAAGACGATGCACTCATCCGCTGGTTGTCAAGCGCTTCTGCTGAAGAAGAGAAGACACCGAATCGCATGTATTTGCAAGCTCTTCAAATTGCGAACAATGCTGACTTGGACATTGATGTATCAAGCCCGCTAACATGCAACGACTCTGAAGCAGTAAGGATTGACTGTGATTACTTAGCCTTAACTTCTAGTACTGAAGTGGGCAAAACCCTTGAGCAGCCATTCCGGATTCCTAGAAACGCAGATTCGTACATGATTTGGATGAACCAGAAAACTAAGGTTTGTCGCTTTCAAGCAAATCACAACGCTAATATTGGTACATTGCGGGTCCATGATATTCAGAGTCAAGCTTCAATTCTTATTTATCTTCTAACGGATAAGCGGTAAAAGTATTTGATGCGCAAGTTTAAAATTACTCTAAATTTTCGAATAACTCTGTAATCGAAGTCCATAAATGTTGGCTCTGTGAATAAAGCAAAACTTGTTGAAGGAATGTTCGAACGAGGTCTAGTTTTTAGTTTTCTTCATTTGATAATACTTTTTTTTAATACTTGTGATTTCGGCAGTATAATTTTCAAATATTAGCAACGTATTCATACAGCAAAGAAACAGGTAAGGTAGTATGTACTAAAAAAAAACAAGTTCAAACGCATAGCCAATGGATTACCTATTATCTTCAACAATACAATAATGTTAGGCTTATAAAAATGTTCGCGAGCACATTATCACACCCTAACCTAACAGTACTCATAGTTCAAAGTCTTGAAACAACTTTCATCGGTTTATCCCGACCTCCTTCACCCAAATGAGTCCGGAGATGCCGCTGTGCATTAGAATTAGACTTGAATTTTTTGGGGCAAAAATGACACGAGAACGGCCTGTGGATGCCGACTGTGTGAATTCTTCGTTCGTGGTCTAATCGATTGCTCTGACTTCCAAAGGTCTTTTCGCAGTAAGAACATGGCAGTTTTTTAAAATTTGCATCGTGCTTTTGCTTGACATGCTCTTTAAGATGACCTGGATAGAAGTAGGCAGCGCTGCATTGTTCGCAGTGATACCGGGTCCGATTCGTAGATTCAGTATGGCTGCGTTGCGAATGGGATTTTAACGCCTCTGCCGTGCTGAAGAGTTTTTGACAGAACTCGCAAGCAAATGGTTTTTCTTTCGTATGAGTCAAAATGTGGCGTTCGAGATTGTTGCTAATCCAAAAAGCCTTGGAACAGAAAGTACAAACATACTGAGGATCCTGGCGTTCACGTCCCTGGGAATGTTGTTGAGAAGTGTGGTTACGCAGAGTCGAGGCGTAGCGGAATGTTTTTGGGCAGTGAGAGCAGGTTAAGGGTGTTCTAGGTAAATGTCTATTCTTTTCATGGGCAATAACTCCTGATTTTGTGGCGAAACGAGACGGACATTGTTTACAAGCGAATGGTTTCTCACCGACATGCGTGTGACGCTGTCGCATGTGCTCGCGGAGTCTGAAGGGTTCAATGTAGGATTTGTCGCAGAGCTCGCATTGATGGGTCTCTCGTTCTTCGCCAGTGTGAACCTTGGTGTGAAGAAGGAGACCTCGCTTGGTCAAAAACTCTTTCTCGCAGAATGTACAGCAGTGCTTCTTCCGCTCATCTTTAGACATGTGCGAGGACTTGTGTTCGTTCAGTGCGACTCTTGTGTGAAAACCTTTTCCGCAGACATCACAAAAAATGGATTTCGGAGCTTTCTCGTGAATTCGGGCAACATGATACGTGCATCCAATTTTCGACTTGAAAGTCATCCCGCACTCTTCGCACTGATATGGCTTTTCATAAGTATGCGTGGTCAAGTGGCTCGTACGTTCGGCATTTGTTTTAAACGATTTTTTACAAAAAGCACATCGATGCTTGGCTTCAAAATGATTCAACCGCCTGTGTCGGTTCAAGTTGTGCTTCTTGGAAAACGTCAAGTCGCAGTCGGTGCATTTATACTGTCGTTTAGTGCAATCTTCCCCAGTGTGCACCAGTTCCACATGACCTGCCAGGTTGGAATAGGTGGGAAATGCTTTTGAGCATGTCGTGCAGACGTGCGGTCTTTCACCAGTGTGCGTTTGCGCGTGACGCGTCAGCTGGCCTCGAATTGTAAACGCTCGTGGGCAAAGGGGGCAAGTGAACGGGCGGGATTCTGGATGACAGGCTTCCATGCTGTTCTTGGACAGGAATTCCGAGTTGCACGTAGAGCAAATAAACTTCTTCAGCATCTTGGAAATTGAAGATTTTTTTGCATTTGCAACGAGACCCCGTTTCCTGAAGAAATTGGATAAACAAATTTTTGCATGAGCGTCCCTCCAGCAAAATGTCTGCATTCTTGCGCGTATGTTCCCAAACAAGAAGCAATACGAACTTTATCTACTTATTTAAATAAATTCGGTAAAAGTACCGTTGAAGTGAGGGGCAGCTTGGTTTGAGAACGTGGTCGTCGATGCGCCTCAGGCGTAGCTCCAGCTTGAGGAATTTCACATTGTAGATGCACCTAAATATATAACACAACACAAAAGAATTAAGTGAGATTCCTTGACACCACCGTCTTGTACAGGCTAGATTTGTTCATGTCAATAAATTTGGACAGTTAATATTTTTGGTGATTTCAAGAATATATTCTATGAAGTAACATTGTCATCCGGCGTAAATTGAGCGCCGCCAATTCAGAGCGCGTTAATTGAGCTCCGTCAATTGAGCGCGGTCGATAGCGTGTGCTTCAATTAAGCGCTGGGAGGGTCAGATGCTTTAATAAATTATGCCAATTGAGCGTCGGTAAATAGTTGAGCGCCGTTGATTAAATAGGTTGATTTTTTAAAAAAAAATCGTGTATTAAATATCAGAGTGGATAACAATTCTGTCCTTGGTTGATCCATTTTGATGCCCGGTGATAGCATTTAAAATCTACTGCCCTGTTTGTAGAATCGCCTCCCGGTTATTACGCGAATAACCTGATATTAACTTATAAATATAGCGGTAATAGGAGTTGTTCGCTTGCCAATTTCAAGAATAGGGTGTTTTCTATTGACCATTTGGTGTGAACTGCGCCTTTTGCTTTACCTTTCCCCGCCTGATGAAGCCGCTGCCGAAATAGGTGATTCTTTATCATGGTCTTCGAGCTCCATTTTTGTTCCGTAAATAAAACAATTTGTAGTCTGTCTAAAGTCTAAATTGTAGCACTAAAACAGATAACGATACAATGTCAAAGGAGTTAAAAATTTGGATCTGAAATCGAATTTATTTAGTTCATTGTCAAGGCCTATCCGGCGTCCTTTCTACTATGTACAAGTACAGAGGTACCTAATATCTGCAATTCATCTTCAGAGTGAGTGGTCGGTCAACCGGTTCAACCTAAAAGAACCCAAAACTTCAAAATAAGAATCCTATATAGAAAAAGGTATTCTGCTTTACAACAAAGTCACTTCAAAAGGATAAACAAAGTCAGTATAAGTATGTACAGCATGAAGATACTTACAAATACATATAGTCCATTGAAAATTGTAAGTACCTCTTTGTTTGTGTATTATTTGGACGTTGGAGCTCCAAATCTGCTAGAACTGAGGATATAAAAACCTACCAGAATATCTTACAACTTTAAAAACGAGGTACAATTTCCTCTGCCTGTAACCGGAGGAGTACTTATGCTTCACTTATTTTCAACTTGTACATTCATTTTGTAAATCTAACGAAACAGAATATAAAAACCTACCAGATCTTACAACGTTAAAAACGAGGTACAATTTCCTCTGCCTGTAACCGGAGGAGTACTTATGCTTCACTTATTTTCAACTTGTACATTCATTTTGTAAATCTAACGAAACAGGTCAATTTTGCGACCAGATCACGAGCACGAATCAGAAATATAAGTGCCTTCAGATTTATGCTAGGCACGTTTTCATAAAGGTCAAACTCAAATTTTTACAGCAATTTACTTTCGTTCTAATTTACCAAACAGTGAATGCATAAGCAATCATTTAACAATTTCAATGCACTGGTTTAAAATCTTGCGTTTTTGTTCCTAATATAGCACGAACAACGGAAGCCTGGCGTGCTTCCAGTAAAACAAAATTGAAAAAAAAACCACTAACGCGAACAAGATGTCTAAAATATTTTAATAGTATTTAATTGGCTGTCAAATAAGTTATACCGTAAAATATTTTGAACGTCACGTTCAAATGTTAAATGGTTAACACGAAAATTACTCATAAATAGGTTCAGATTCATAACTATCAGTTTAATTAAATGGGCCCTCGCACGGTTGGAGCAAGTACAATATTCTTGAAGTGAGCCCTCAATTTGTCTGCAAGGTAATCCTCGATCTGCAAGTACACAAAAACGTATTCGAAGGTTAAAATTCAAAATATAAGCTGCAATTTTAATTGATCTTGTTACTAATGTCTCACCACAAAAGTCTCCCCGGAAAGTAACTTGCAAATCCGATGACATTCGAAGGAAGGTCAAGTACACACCGATCTCATCAATACGGGCAAAACGATGCGGAGACTCGAACACAAGCACTAATCTCTTCAAAGCTGTAAATTTCAGAAATTCAAACAATTTTAACTCATGTTTTTTACATTTTTAATTTTGTACACAGTAAGCTTTAAATTTCATACATGTCAACTGACGAAGCGAATAACCCGTTGTATAAAACCATGATAGCAGCGTTTCCAAGCCCGATATCAAAGTCCTACGATGCTTCAACATGCTCATCAGCCATCTCCAACTTTTCTGAGCTCCGCTTATTGTCAAATTAAAATTTTTATTACTATGAAAAGTGTGAAGAAGAATTGTCAATTCCAAATCCTCTATGTTTTTTAAACCATTTACAATGCTTTCCATTGCATCGAATTTCAAGACCCCCGATTCAGCATCTATGTATTTCTGCTTTCTCATGTTGGTGCGAAGATTGGTTAATTTTTTCATACATGGAAACCATATATCTCCAACCAATAGTAAGGAAGACATATTAGGAGACCAGGGTCCTAAATTTACTTCTTGGACACTTGGAAACACTGACTCCCCAAAGATATCGGCATTAAAAACCGCAGGATTAACCAGATTAACAGTCTGTAAATTTGGTATTTGATGTGGCTCAATCGGAACCAGGATCTCGGCTACAGGATATTCACCATGTTCATCCAGATAACTTAAATCTACGTTGAGCGTTAAAGTCGTCAATTTCTTCATAACAGGCAATTCAATGGCTTCCTGAAGGCTTGGTTTGTTGCCAGAAACTTGAAGACTTAAAGTTTCCAAATATTGTGCCTGAGTGTTGAGAAATCGCTGGTAGGATTGCAACAGGGCAGCACTGAACCTTGAATGCAGATTCAAGAAAATTGATAGCTCCTTGAGACGTAGCGAATTTTGGCCGGTCAGCGCTCTCCAGAAAGCTGTTGGGCCTGAGTCAAACTGACGATGGATAGTGTGAATATTTTGCTTCTTCAAGGCCGCTGCAAATACTTCCCAATTCTGCTCTCCAGCAAAATCGTAGAGATGAGCAACTTTGGCGTTTGGAATCATGTAAAATAGTCTTTCCAGAAATTGATGGCTCAATGGGGCAGACGAGCGAAGCTTCAGACAGTGTACTTGAACTAACCTAACTTCATGGAGTTCTTCTGCACCGAAGAAAAAGTGTTCGGCATTCGCTTCCAAAGAAAGTGATAAGGTCTTCAACGCCGGAACGAGTCGTAGAATATTTCGTAGTTTTGTACGATTTTTGCCAGTCACATTTGAGCTTGGATACGGATCTTCCTCGAGATGTAGTTCTGTGATTTCTGCACCAAAATTACTGAAGAAATTTTTACAATTATCAGTAGTTACGTCTGAAAATACGACTGAGACGGAGAGCTTCGAGAAAGGAAGCATTCTCACATCTTTAAAGTAGTAATAGAATCTTAGGAAATCCGCAGCGTGCACAATAACAGTTTTGCTTGTCTTTTTCAACCAGAGAACAGCCTCTGTATTCCAAAGCCGATTCACGAAGCGACAAGTCTTCAGAGAAGTCACGGGAAGGAAACTCAGCACATTGTATAAGATCTGGAAACAAATTTACTGACAATTATAACCTGACATACACGATATGAAACCTTGCCCCTTGCCCTGATTGGGTTAAGGCTCTAAATAATGGTTAAAGGAACAATATTAATTCTTACCAAATTAATCTCGAGAGGCTGGACGTTGTACACAGCACTGTTCTTATTTGAAACTTGATTCTGCACTGATATTGATGACTTCTGCATGATCATGATCAGGGTAGTACTCTAGCCGGTAGTAGTGCAAAATTTCAGCGAACTTCAAAAAAATTTAATGAAAATCAAATTATGTAAGAATTCCTTATGTAGTCAATTGTAAAATGCTTCCCAATAAAACAGTCGAAAACCGAAAGCTGAAAATTTATTTTACCTAAAACTTGGTCCAAGGCTTACGGTGGTGGTTAAAATGCTGGATGGGAAGGACACTACAGGAGGGCAGCGAAAAGTCAGGGTTTGGTTTCGGATTCGGAGGCTTTATTAGCTTCGTTTTGCTTCAATAACTACTGGCCATCGAAAATCTGAATGTTGAGTACATGAATATCAGAAAAGCGTCTGTGTTTTCTGCTCTCTTCCCGTCTCTCTACTTTGCTTTCTAATTGGGATACCTTTTTCATTTTAAAGCTCTAATACCAAAATGCTTTAAATTCTGTAAGAAAAGGGATAAAGGGATCGGTATCATAGCCCTTTTTCAAGTTTATTTTTAACGGGTGAGTATAATCAGTTGTGTAGTAGATGGTTATAACAAGGTGTTGCCGCGAAAGGAGTTGGAGTAGACATTGGGAATGTCTCTTAAAACAGAAGCCCTATAAAATCCTAAGCCAAAAAACTTATTTCAAGTGAAAATAATGCTATAAAAAATTTAAAGTGAACACGATGCTTTAAAAAACTTCAAGAGTATTTCAAGAGTATTTACTTAATTAAACATCAATTAAATATCAAAAATTGCTGACGGTTTAAATCTTCAACATTTTAAACTATCATCTTTTGCAAATTCTGAGCCTGTGCGAACTGAGAAGCAGAAATTCTGAAGGAAGAAAAAAAGTCCTTAATAGAAAGAAAATCTTAATTAGTTCTCAACAATATTTTATTAAGCATCAATTAAGTATTGATAATTATTTGTTTGCCAATTTCAAAACTAACCAAAAAATAGGTATTTCAACATCACATCTTCCTCATCTAACACACAAATTCAATTTGTGGTATCTAACAGGAACATTCGCTCAGGAGTACGAATATGGTATTGCACAAGATGCTGATCCACGGGTTATCTTAAGTGGATCAGGTTCGGTCGGAGCAAGGATAAGATATTTGAAGTGTGCCGTCAATTTTGCTGCCAAGTCATCCTCGATCTAATTTTAAAGAAAAAAAAATGCTACAGAATTAGCATGAGCTTACTGGTATGTTTGAAACCTTGCAATATTTAGCAGTTAGCAGTCTACTGCTTACCATAAAATCTCCGCGTAGAGTAAGACGCAAATCCGGTGACATACGGAGGAAGGTCAAGTTGACACACAATTTCATCGATACGGGCATACTCGCTGTGAGAATCGAACACAAGCACCAATCTCTTCAAACCTATGAATTTGAATGAGTTGCAACAAGTATTATTAGTCTCAATTAGGCTATTGCTATACTTTAAATTGCATACGTTTTAAATCGCGAATCGAATATCCTCCAGGATGGATCCAGGATAGCAGCGTTTCCAAGCCCAGGTGATCTTCCATGTCCGACAAAAGCCATTTACACTGCCTATGAATTCCGGTAATGGTGAAGTTGAAGTCCTTGATGTTTTGGCTGGAATCGAGAATTGTCAATTCCAAGTCCTCAATGTATCTCAATTCACACACAATCATTTCCATCACACTCTGATGCCATCCCCACTTGGAATAATCAAGGCCAACATTAGATTCTTGTTTTCTCATGTTTGTGCATAGGTTGGTTAATTTTTTAATATTGGGAAACCAGTCCGTGATTTGATCCAAAGAGTGATAGTTAAAGGTTTTATTTGACCAATTTTCGAGATTGACTTCATGAACACTATCGAGAAATAAATGTTCAAAGATCTGGGCAGTAAATATTGCTGGGTTAATAAGGTTAACCGTCCGCAAGTTTGGAATTTGATCTGGCTGCAATGGGACAAAAATCAAGCAAACAGGACCTGAGCCGTCTTCTCGAAGGTAACTTGAATCCACATTAACCGTCAGAGTCGTCAATTTGTTCATAACTGGAAACTGAAACCCCGGCAAGTGTGGGTTACTATTACGTATTTCAACGCTCAGAGTTTCCAAATCTTCCGCTTGAGATTCCAGGAACTCCTCATGTGCTTCCAACAGTTCGGAAGTGCATCTCAAATCCAGATTAAAGTGGATAGACAACTCTTTGAGCTTGAGACGCGGAGAGCTTTCCCTAGCCAACGCGGTCCAGAATGCGGCTGGTCCGGTGTAAATTGGACGATGGATGGTGTGAACGTTTTGACTTCTTAAACTGGCAGCCAGTATTTCAAAATCCTGGTCTTTTGCAAAGTTTTTCAATTGCATAGTTTTTGCGTTGGGAATTAACCGAAACAGTCCGTCCAGAAATTGCTGACCCAGCGGCACAGATGAGTTAAGCTCAAGGCATTCCACGTGAAACAGCTTAACTTTATCTAATTCCTGACTGGTGAAAAAAAAGTCATGATGAGCAGATTTCAAGCTCAATAACAACTTCTTCAAAATTGGGACGTGGCCTAGAATAATTTGATACTTCTTCCGGATCTCCTGAATCATCTCAGAGATTGGATACAAGTCTAAGTCTTCCTTGAGCTGCAATTCTTTGATGTCACTACCAAATTTAGTGAAGAAATTTGTACAGAGATCCAAGCTCAAGCCGGAGATATTAATTGAAAGCTTCGTAAACGGAAGAGCGTCTGCATCTTTAAAGTCGGAATACAATCTCCCAAAACCTGATGCGTTGACCGCAACAAGTGCCTTATTTTTCTTTTGAATCCAGTGAATAGCTTTAGAATTCCAGTCGCGATCAACAAATCGAAGATTCAACAGAGATTCGACGGGAAGGCATCTCAATACTTTGTTTAAAATCTGAAACGAAATACAGCATGGTAAATTGAGTTAAGGTAATGATAATGAGGGTGTGTGAATCTATCTCCGGAGATAGAATTGCTGTGAAGCTAGCCCCCCAACTAGCCTAAGCCGGGCAAATGATATAGCTAGCACCCCAAATTTTGCAAAAAAAGTTGAATTTTATGGAAAATTGAGGGCGGAGCAAAAAGTATAGCTGGCAGCCCGAATTTTGAAAAGTTGAATTTTATGCAAAATAAACACCATCCAAAAGCTGAAGCTGGCAACCCAAAAAACTTGAATTTTATGTAAACTTCCGCAATCATCAGGCATTCACTGCGGCCACCAAATTTTAAATATTATCTTAATGCTAAATTCAAGTATTATGATATAAAATAGTATCTGGCACCGCTAATAAAACAATTTTGTGTAATGATATTTTTTTTAAATCGCGATCGCTGTTTCATTGCAAGTTAAACAGCAGCGTGTATACTTCTCAAGTGATTTTGGAGAGAAAAAAGTAATGACACTGACTAAATTGACCGATTTCGCCATCGCATTGACCGAGTTATACTGGGATTAATGGGACTAAAAATTACACACACGTCACTTAAGCATTCTTAAAAGGCTCATCCTACTGTCGGTGAAGGTTCTCTGTATTTGAATTAATCAGAAAATTAATAGGACAAAAAAGTACTGACACTGACTATTGACCGATTTTGCCATCACATTGACCGAGTTATACTGGGATAAACGGGACTAAAAATTACACGCAAGTCAACTAAAGCATTCTTCAAAGGCTCATGTTACTGTCGGTGGGGGTTCCCTGTATTTGAATTAATCAGAAAATTAATAGGACAAAAAAGTACTGACACCGACTATTGACCGATTTTGCTATCGCATTGACCGAGTTATACTGAGATAAACGGGACCACAAATTACACACAAGTCAACTATAGCATTCTTAAAAGGCTCATCTTACTGTCAGTGGGGGTTCTCTGTATTTGAATTAATCAGAAAATTAACAGGACAAAAAAGTACTGACACCAACTAATGACCGATTTTGCCATCGCATTGACCGAGTTATACTGGGATAAACGGGACTAAAAATTACACACAAGTCAACTAAAGCATTCTTAAAAGGCTCATCTTACTGTCAGTGGGGGTTCTTTGTATTTGAATTAATCAGAAAATTAATAAGACAAAAAAGTACTGACACCAACTAATGACCGATTTTGCCATCACATTGACCGAGTTATACTGGGATAAGAAAATCACAAACCTCGGATAACTTGAAGTCCAGAATTCAAATTTTAAAGTCATGTAAAAAATGTTCTACAGGGTTTTAGAGCATTAAATTTGCACCAGCCATGCCTAATAGGTAGGAAAACAAAAATCAAGTCTCGCTGGGTAAGGCGGATAAGATTTAAAATTGCTAGAAAATTACAAACTTGGTATAACTTGAAGCCTAGAATTCAAATTTTAAAGTCATTTAAAAAATGTTCTACAAGGTTTTAGCGCAACAAATTTGCACCAGCCATGCCTAATAGGTAGGAAAACAAAAATCAAGTCTCACTGGGTGAGGCGGATAAGATTTAAAATTGCTAGAAAATCACAAACTTGGTATAATTTGAAGCCTAGAATTCAAATTTTAAAGTCATGCAAAAAATGTTCTACAGAGTTTTAGCGCAACAAATTTGCACCAGCCATGCCTAATAGGTAGGAAAACAAAAATCAAGTCTCGCTGGGTAAGGCGGATAAGATTTAAAATTGCTAGAAAATCACAAACCTCGGATAACTTGAAGTCCAGAATTCAAATTTTAAAGTCATGTAAAAAATGTTCTACAGGGTTTTAGCGCAATTAAATTGTACCAGCCATGCCTAATAGGTAGGAAAACGAAAATCAAGTCTCGCTGGGTAAGGCGGATAAAATTTAAAATTGCTAGAAAATCACAAACTTAGCATAACCTGAAGTTCAGAATTCAAATTTTAAAGGCATTGTAAAAAATGGTCTACAGGGTTTTAGAGCATTAAAATTGTACCAGCCATGCCTAATAGGTAGGAAAACGAAAATCAAGTCTCGCTGGGTAAGGCGGATAAAATTTAAAATTGCTAGAAAATCACTAACTTTGGATAACCTGAATTTCTGGAAATGAACGCAACAAGCACCTTAGTGTTATCAACGCTTCGGTTCGAAACCGGAACTTATGGTTCGGTTCGGCTCCGGTTCTGCATTTTTGAAAACCGAAACCTGATTGGAACCGAACCGAAGACACGGTTCCGTTCCGGTCCATACCCAGGAACCGAACCGAGAACCGAAAACTGTCTGGGAAAATTATTCGATTATTCGCCAATTTTGAATTGGCAGTAAAATATGGTACTGTTTTTTTTCCTTTAGTTTAGGCGTGTAAGTAAAATACACGGGTTTAAGACCAATTTTCCATAATGTAATACATGCACGGAAAAGCATATTAGCGCTGTATTTGATTTATGTAAACATAAGTTTAGTAAGTTAAAATTACAGTCAGTTTTAATATATTAGCTGTTGTAAGTCCTGCTATACACTATATTGAACGCGGAGCTACTTTTACTTAATTTTCGGTCCTCGGGTCGGTTCTGGTTCGGTTCGGTTCTAGGCAGCTTCGGTTCGGTTCGGTTCTGGAAGCCTTCGGTTCGATTCGGGTTCCGGTTCCGCAAAAAATTTCGGTTCGGTTCAATCCCAGAACCGGACCGAACCGAATCGTTGCTAACACTAAAGCACCTGTTATTGAGAACCTGGTTAAAGTTAGTCAAGACCATCCGAATGTATCTTGAGCTGGAGTCTTCTGCAATGCCCGTCTTGAGACTCCAGTAGCTAAGAGCAATCCTACTCCGCAAAACTTGCATACAATTCGCTAAGTAACATTTCAAACACGAATCATGTATTTTTCGCGTTCATTTACTATTTTAAAATTGGGGTGCCAGCTACACGTTAGTTTTTACCATTAAATGCATTTTTTCGCACGGGAATAAACTGTTTCAATTTGGGGTGCCAGGCATCTACTTATTTCAGACTTTTCAAGTTGGGGAGCCAGCTTCACTGCAATTCTATCTCCGGAGATATCTTCACACAGCGTGATAATGATCATTGTCATAATAAACCCTACTCGACCATAATTAAGGTGTATTTTTATAACTGACAAAAAGCTTATATACCAATTGAATCTCCAACGGGTTGACGTTGACAGAGCTCATTTCCACTCCATTTGCATCTGTGGCTTCAGTTGTGGACAATTCTATCATCTCATCATCATCGTCTTCATCGAATTCCAGATCTTGTGTCAGGTGAAGGCATGCTGCTATTAAATCATGGATTCTTTCACGATTCTAAAATGTACAAGAAAACACAGAGGCCAATAAATACTTACCTAGTTTCTACATTTTAAAAAAAACTAGGTGTGAAGCATTTCATTATTTAGAATATAATTTTACATAATACCTATATAAATCCTGTGTGAAGTAATACGTAATACTATGTCATAAGCAAGGTATGTCATAAGGCGTGACATTTGCGTATATAAGACGTGACAGGACAGGTAAAACGCCCACTCAAAGTTTTAAACTCCTTTGTCCTTGCTCACCTCAGCTGTCAATTTCGGTTTGAGCAGCCTCGTCTTGAGACGATCTAAGTCATCAGAAAAGTTCCAAGTCGTAAAATCCATTGCTGCTTGCAACAGTTATACTTTAGTAAAAATTTTAATTGCCACTAGTCACTAGTTAATTAAATTATTTGTGGGTCCACAACAACTGA
>VNWX01001280.1:0-15774 GCA_009869905.1 Ceratophysella communis
CTTTCAGGTTGGTATCCCTGTGCTTTAAAATACTGTCGCACACACGATGCGAACGGTAAATCCACTTCGTCATCATACCGGTGTGGAATTCACACTTGTAAGAAGTGTCAAAGCTTTTCCTACTCTGTTTCAAGAAAGTTCTCCTGCCTTTAGTTTAACCTCGACTTGTGGACCGACTGCTCACAACCGGGAGCGTGAATTTAACGAATTTAAGAATGTTTGACTGAATTGAACACGCAGAAATTACGGTTTATCTTACGTTGTTTTTATTGTAAACGTTATGGTATATGTTAAGAATATACGTGGCAGGAACAATTGTTTGCGTCTCTCTTTCTCCATGAAATGTGCAGAGCTGTAGCTTACCGACGGATTTATGATCCGCGTCGAAAGAAAGAATTTAAGAAATGTAAGCTTCTTCTAAATCAAGAACATGAACTTCTTGTAATATTAAACGAAAGGCTAATGAATGCTTTTATTTTGAACTCGCTTATTTAGTTTGCATTTTCAGTATATGTACTGTAATTACGTCAAATTCAGGTTAGGCGTGAGTAAATTTGTTCCGAGTGTACATGCTACCCTTGTATCTACCAGTCTGCTGAAAAGTAGGAATCCGTGCACTAAACTTGAGACCAGCAGGAGCCCGGTTATAACTAGAGATGGGAAATCTTAGCCGTTAGCCAAATTATCGGCTAACGGCTAATCCTTAGCCACGCGGAATAGGTACACATTCAAGGGGTGGGACATGTCGGAAACTTTAGCCCTAGTCATGGGCTAAATATTTCGTTTTCGGCTAGCCGGCTAAAGCCCTTTAGCCGCGGCTAAAACGGCTAGCCGACCAAGAGCTTTAGCCGCGGCTAAACGGCAAAAAATCGACTAAAAATTTGTCAAATTGGATAGGTTAGCCAATTTTAAGCTCATATATGCGATTTCTAGCCGTTTTAGCCGCTTAGCGCAACGGCTAAGGCCTTAGCCGTTTAGCCACTTAGCCGCGGCTAATGGTCGGCTAAAGACCTCGGCTAGCCGTTTTTAGTCGGCTAAGAATTTCTTAGCCGTTCCCATCTCTAGTTATAACATTAGAAATAGTTTCTGTAAATCATGGTGTACAACGTAGAACCCCAGCGCTACCTATATAGCCAGCCAGCACTGCTGCCATGCTTTTTCTGCCGAAGACGCTTCACTCGCCCGTGAATCATTTAATTAGTGATGAGTTTCTGCTGTCCGATACAATTTTTCGAGTCCCACCGATACTACAGGGTTAAACGTATCTTGGTACAAATCTTTGGGCAGATTACTCGGGACCGAATTTTAAATAGATTAATCTGTGCGATAAGCAGAACACAACAACGAAGTGGAAGTATTTACCGGAAGTCAAATTTCTGGTAGGGCGGATAGGGAATGGAAGATTTCGGTTTAGGTTTTGGTGAATATCCTGCCTTGACTTGGCAACTAGCAATAGGTAACCTGATCTAGCATTGCGATAATTAGATCGACGTTCCGTTCGATTCCGGTCTTGTAAAACAGTACGATACATTCGTAAAGGTTCTTATTTCTCGCCAAAATAAAGAACTGCATGACTTGGCAACTCTGAAGGTCCGTGGTCCGTGGATTTCAGGCCGTCGAGAGCTTGGCTTTGCCTACAAAACAGTATAACGATACATTCGTAAAGGTTCTTATTTCTCGCCAAAATAAAGAACTGCATGACTTGGCAACTCTGAAGGTCCGTGGTCCGTGGATTTCAGGCCGTCGAGAGCTTGGCTTTGCCTACCGGTTTTCTATTTTCACTGCCTTAGCAGAGCTGCTAAATGCTGTCCGTGTGCCGAATTTCAACGTAAATCTCACGTGGCTCGTAATTTGTGGATATTACTTACACGAACAACAACCAACAACGTGGATTGGTAACTAATTATTAGGTACAATCAACAATAAGAAAATTTTGTCGTTAACAGCGGCTTTATCATTATCAGTAATTATGTGCCACGTGTGCAATAAGCTAGAAAAACTTGTTCCACCGCCTCTGCTTACCCTTCCAGTCGACCGAGACAAAAGCCGGTAAGAAAAAGCAACTGAAAACCACGGCATATGAACCTGAATGAAGGAAATAAATTCGTGATTGGTGATACTCATATGTCATCTCATCACCATCACTGCTGTCAATTGTATGTATTTTGTTGTGTTTGTAATTCAAAGCACGAAAGTTATGAGTTATGAGGCTCTGTCAATAATAACTCACTGATCACTTATAAGTACTCAATATTTTTAGCTGAAGCTATCATACATCAAAGTTAATCTTAACAATGAACACAGGATTAGACAATAATTTGTACCATTTACTTTTCAGCGGAATCCTTATACAGTGGTCCAATTTAGCTGACAATTCTAATTACTCAACTCATGCAGAGCTGCTGGATATGGAAGTTGACTTTCTGAAGGGTTATATTTCAAGAAAAGGGACTCAGCTTCGTTTGGAAAAAGCACTACTTCTTACGACTCAAGTTCTGAAATTGTCACATCGTTGGCAGAAAAATGATTTCCTGACACAGTTTAAACTTTTTCAGTCGAGCATAATTACAGAGGAAAATCAGACTGAGCATCGGTATCCTACTTCACAATGGGGAAATTGGATGCTCTACCTTTCACTGCGGGATTCAGCTATATTGACGAAGGTACTTTGCAAAGCTAGCGTTTAGATTCATATGCTAACTTTTCACAGTGATATGCAGCTCAAATATAATTCCAACTTGCATTTATAGATTAAGCTGGAGTGCGAGAATACGACCAAATATTGGCTGGGATTAATTGATGGATTCCATCATTTTGGAGACTCTCTAGTTATTACTGGCATTTTGGCGAGAATTTGGTAAATATCTTCGAAAATCTTAGTTTTTGACGTAATACTAGTATTCACTTGATATTCACGTCAACTTATGTGTAACAGGAAACTATCAAGCAAAATGGTCGAGGAATTCATCTCACTAGTTTACCCAACTTTTCTGTTTATTTCGGAGCTATTGAAGTCATCAGAGTCAGTTCGGTGGCCAGAAGAGGATTGGGAAGTGCCAGATGACCTGTCACTATGGCTAAGAATCACTTTAAAACTACCGTTGGAACCAGCTACGTTGAGGTATGTAATCCAGCTTAAACACCAGTACAAACTACTGTAGGCTTTTGTTTTTAATTGTTATTTGTAAATGAAACCAAACTAAAATTGATTGCAAATTATTTTATCTTCATCTGAAGTGGGGCTATTACGTCGCTCGCTACGAATACAGCAAGAACTTCGGATGCAACCAGGGATTTGTTCTTCTTGGACACAACTGGAACACCTACAGCTAAGACTGAAGGGTTAAACAAAAGTTTTGAGAGTTTCGCCAGCCATGAGGCAGAAGAGGATACAGGAGTTCCTATAAGTAGATCCCAAGTCATGAATAAGAAGATAAACAAACAGAAAAGAAGGATCACTGAAATTGAATCGTCTTCCCAATCGCCACAAGATCAAGAGTGGAGAGCATTTAAAAAGTATTGGAGAAAGTTTTTCTTGAACATCGATCTGAAACTGAAATCGCCTAAAGGGCGGAAATTAATCGTGAAGCGGATTGAAAAGTTTCGTACAGGTACGCATGTGAACAAAAAGATTCGAATAAGGTTAAGTAGGCTAATGCGTGAAGTGAGGGATATTCAGGGACACGAGCTGACTAACGCCATTAATGCATTTACTAAGTTCCAAAAAATTATAACTGCGGAAACAAAACGCTTAAAGACTGATTCCAGTCAATAACGTGATGCCGATTCGAGTGCTATTGTGTGCGCTGGGTAAACGTGCGCTCGAGAATATTTGGGCCAAATCATGACTATAGTATTAGCATAATTAGAGATAATTTTTTATCGATATTTTATTGTTGGTTGTTGCTTAGGATTCGAATGAACTCACGGTGCGTTTACAAGAAAATCTCATCTTCAGTAGATAAATAAATAAATACCATAGTATATTTTTAATCCAGGATTTTCGGTGTAATCGGAGTCGAAGAGCGTTCTGGAAAATTCTGAACGTCAAATAGCTTTAACTCGTAACTTTCCTTTTCATAATATACCGGAAATATATGAAATTTCATTCAGCAGGTTTAGAATATTTAACTTGAATCATATTTGCACACTGTGTAATTCCAAGGCCTGTTACTTCAACAAGACTAGCAGGTGGGAAGATCACTCGTACAACTTTATCCAAATGCGGCACGAGAAGGTGTTCAAAATATCGCTTCAAGCGATTGAATTCAATTTGTTCCCTGGCTTCCCAAGTCAAGCCTTCGGATGCGCCCCAGTTTTCTAGCTCACTGCCTATCTTCTGGACGCTTGCATTTAGTTTTGCAATAATCAGCGGAATACATTGAGTCAACGGACACTTCCCAACAAAGTTGAGTATAGTCAGGACTTCATTCAAGTACAGTGCCAAAGGAGTGTGGAGAATTAGCTGTTTAGGTGGAGTCAAGTCATCAGGTCCAGGAAAATCCAGGTTGGAACTGTCGGGTCGAGCAAGACTCGAAGAAATTGACGTAGAGAGGTTAAATTGGTGCAGATTACGCGAGAACTGAATTTCGCATTGAGTCAGGTCATGTTGAATTCTTTTTACAATGTGCTCAGCAAACATCGGAATGATTAGGCCTCTGACGTCTGCTCCAACACGGGCTAAACTTTCACCGAAATATGTGGCTTGTGTCATGAGGGAGTCAACTCCTTCACCGTGGTCAATTTGCTTCTCCATGTCACTCAAAACTCGGTTCATCTGTCAAAACAAAATATTAGCATAGCACCACGTTAATGTTATAGAAGGAAACACAGGACGGTCAACGCAGAAAGCGTAGTTCCTATTCGCTACTTGTTCGTAATACCTGAATAGAAACCCAGGTAGACAAGTAGTGATTCGAGTCCCCACCAAAAGCCGCTCTGTGTTGGGTCAAGGTGTCAAAAATCCAGGTGCGAGCATGTTCAAAGGTAATATCCTTCATTCGAGATTGTAGGAAACGGAAACGCAAAGCTTTATCATCAGGAAAGAAGCTTCGAAGTAAGGACACTGTTTGCAAGCATTCTGAAAGTCCGATACTGCCAGAAGACAGCTTCGACAGCAAGGCATGCTGAATTTCTGTCTTCAGCTGAGTAACTTCATTGCATGTTTTCTATACTTAAAAAAAATCAACCATAAACATATGTATCTGACAGGCGGTGCAAGTGTAAGCCAGTGAATATTAGATACCCATTAACAGCTTACCGAAAGTAGAGGTGGTGGGTCTTCAACATTCTTTATCATGTCCTGCGCTGCTTGCAGGACTTTAATTGCTTCAGGTAATTTCTCTTCTGCTAAGCATCTTCGCACGATCCATTGCATTTCGAGCACCTTAGAAACATTTACTTGCTTTTTGAATAGAGCGTCAATTCCTCGCTTTTCTGACTGTAAATTGTTGCATGGTTCATGGGCAAAAGAAGCGATTTGTGTCTTTAAATTAGGCAGAGTTTCCGAACTTAATTTCTGGACTGCTCGACCCCCCTCATCTAACTGTAAAAAAATCCAACTGTTGTAGAACAATATTTACGTATGCAACTGATGCCGTTTTCCTAAATAGTTTTATCGCTGCCATTAGGGTTTCATAAAAGTGTATTTGTTTTGATCGAGCCCAAAGCAGGCAACGGAAATCCTGGGAAGAATTTGAACTTTCTTGCCGAAGTAGCAAGATTACTCGCTTCGGCGGCCGAAGCTTTGCAAAACCTTGTTTTTTCACGTTTGTATTGGAATGAAAATGGAACCTTACTTACCGAAGTTTTGATCTTATTCGTTGTTTGTGCCGACTGAACGAAGATTTGATAATTTTGACTAGCCATGTCCCTGGTCTGATGGTCCACAATCGCTAACTCCTCATTTAGGCGTGAAACTTCGCCATCTACAGTCATGAAACGAAAGCAATGTATTTAGATACGACATACAACATCGCGTTAAGTTTACCCTGAACCTGAACCTAAGAAATACTATCAATTCTCAACATTTAATTTATACGAGACGTTATGATGATACGAGTACGTACGAGTACGAGTCTGGAGTTTCTGCATAATTATCGACAGTTCATATATTCTCGAACAATTAATCAAACAATGCAAATCAGAATGGGATTCTTCAAGATTTTCCGACTTACTTAAGCTATCCAGGCCCTGGGAACCAAGGCGAGCGAGGTAGCCAAGCTGCTCCAAATCTGAAATTACAATAACTAATGTTTTAGTTAGGAATACTTACACTTTCCGCTGCAATTCTCATATTTCAAATACATAAACGATTTAAGAAACAAAACATTCAGTAAATGTTGCACTGGTGAAATAGTAAATAGCAAATCATAATTCAAATTCGGAGGAATCGGAAGAACGTGAATTGTAGCGATTATACCGAACGGATCACCGACCAACGTTTTCTTACCCAGACTAAAGTCTTTCTCTTTAGATTGATCTGGAAATAAGATTTGAGTGAAGAGGTGGATTTCCGGAGTCACTTCAGTTTGACTTTGTTCTTTCTCACTCATCTTGAGTCTTGCTGCGGCTGCTGCTGGTGTGGTTTAGTTCAAATTTCCAGGTTTTGCACTTGTTCGGTTTACAGATCAAACTGCCTCGAACAACGAGCCTATTAAATTTATTAATGAATATGAATTTAATTTAGGTTCAGGGTCAAACATCAATCCTTCGATGCATAGCAAAATCTTGTAGCAAAATCCGAATTATTGAATTAACAGCTGCTTGTATCTTGGTTTATCTGGTCAAGAATGACCCAAACCCAGTACCAAACATGATGTTTCCACAATCAACCCATCGACAATTACGAAATATTAACGCCGAAATTTGAAAGTCATAAATACTTACCCACAGATCGAGTTAATAGTTGATAGTTACTTCTCTTCTTCCTATTTGCTATTAACAGATGGATGACTGGCAACTGCCGCATAAAAGCCAAGTATTTATACAGTCAACAGTACCAGTTACCAATTTCAAATTTACAGTTGACAGTCAACAGTGGAAGAAAAATTTGTCGATTCCTTTTCACGGAGCTGTTCAACGTATGGGTTGTGGGTTGTGGTCTCTCCGAGTTTTTTCTCGGCGCTTTTCCAAACAGCGCAACGTTGCCGGAAATCCTTAAAATGGTTTTTTTTTTTTTAAAAAATTTTCCGTCATGCAACGCAACGCTCACAGCTCACTCCACGCTATCTGAAGATGAGTCGCGTTTCGTTAGCATTCATGAATTATTACAGATTACAGACAGCTAAACAATGCAGCGTGTTAGTAGGCACCAAAGCATCCATGATTTTATTATATTCTTTTTTGAGTATTTCATAATTTACAGCAGCAGTAATTATATTATGCAGAATTGAGAGAGAGCGAGTCGTAAGCCCCAATGAGCTAAACATTTTTGTGACTAGTCATGTTTGCAGAAGAGCATTTAAATCGACCCACAAGAAGTAGATCGAGAATCGATACCAGAAAACGAAAACCAATTTGTCTGGAATAATAAAATGGATGCTTCAACAACTCAAAGTGTGAAATTTAGTGCAAAACGTAGACAGTCAAACTTAGGCGATGAGAGGATCCTATAGCTCTCGACGCAGAACAGAGTCGGATTACTTGATTCATTATATGAATCCATTTTCAAAGAAATAGTTAAGCTACGCATACGCATCTCATATTTGAATTTGAAAATGCAAGGCTTGAATCTTCAATTTTCATTGTCAAAGATTTAACGGGTAACTTTTTTCTTATTCTTCGGGGAGGTGGGCTGAAATACACTGGAAGCTGACATGAGGCTTTCAATATATTGCCCCAAAACTTGGTTTTCAGAACGCAACTTTAGATTTTCCTCCTGCACGGTGTCAACACGCTGCGACAGATCTATAGAAATTAAATACAAAATTTTAATCATACGTGCGCTTATTTGGCTGCCTATTGCCTTTATATATTTACCATCGAGCGTGTTCTGCAATTCCAGTACTTGTGCTATAAGCCTTGCTTTCTCTTCTTGCTCATCCGGGTCCATATCTGTAAAAAAAGGTTTCTTTCAGTTTGAAGGTCGGTGATACTTAAGACGTACTTGGAGCATTTTTCGTACCTGCGCTCGACAAACTGTCATGGGTAAATACCGATGGAATTGAATCAAAGTTCCGGGTCAGTCCAACTAAATTGAGATCAGATGAGGATTTAGAAGATTCACCAGTTCCGCCATCCCCATCAGCTATCACGGCTAAAAAATATTTATATACGTCAGTAAGTACGTGAATTGAGGATTAGGTAAATTTTAATTCGTGCTAAGTTTGAAATTAATACAAATCAGCCAGGTATTGCGATGTTACTGTGCTAAATTTCTGCATACTGTCTTCATCTCGTTACATTGTATGACTGGCTACTGGCTCTTGTGTATTCAATATTCAATATATTTTCACCTTGCGGATCATCATCAGCTAAGGGAATATTATTCAGATCTTCATCAAGATTACTGTCTGTCGGTGAGGACATCTTATGTCCATTCAATTCACCGAGTTCTTGATCACCTGGATTACTTTTAGTTATCTTCTCAAAGTCAATATGATTGTTGGAATATGCTGTGACCTGAAACATAATTTTAATTCATTATTCTTCCAGACTTTTTAATAGTTAGTAGGTTAGGACCGATATTATACTTGATTTAAGCATAGACAATAAGTTTCATATGCATTAATTTAGCTACTTCGAATTTTGAAATTAATGCGATCACTGTGAATATGACAAGGACAACTGGTAACCGGGCTTAGTGGTGCTACTGGTATTGGTATCAACGTTTTAAGACCCTATCAACCATTGATCGATCGTATATATGTAGCACAGTTATCGGTCACCGTACCGTTTGCAGCTGCAGTAATTGCAATTAACCGTGTGTATGTGTATGTATAATAAAATGTTATTTACCAGCAATAGAAACTGAATTCGATATGATGTAAATTATATGGGCAACAAAATATTGCGGATTGCAACCTTTTAGAAATACCAAGCTCAAAGATAATGGCGATTACGTATTCTGTTTCTGTTCAGTTTTTCCAACCAAACAAACCAAGGAACAGCCCGAGACCTTGCTTTTACTTGCCTTTCACTTTTAAGAGCAATGAATTGAGATCGATATTTACCGCACCCACGCTGCAGCACAGCGATTCTGCATCATTGTTTGGCTTGATCCGCTCGCCGTATGACGTAACGGAAGAGATAGACTTGGAAATGCACCAGCCGTACACTTGCCATATTCTTGGAGCCAGCTTGCCTAACAGTTTGTTGCACACAGCTGCGTACAGTTTATTCGAGAAGTTCAGAAAGCCGACGTCATTCCTGAATATTTTGAAACTGTTATAAAAAGGAAAAATATTTCACTCGCGTCTGTTGTGGTGATATAGATATCTATTGTCATCAGCAGCCTACTCGAATCACTTTCGTTTTTTAAATTCGAGCACGTGAATTGAGAGTTTCTTATTAGTTCACTGTTATTTTGTATTTACGAGGCAGGGTCTCCGGACCGGAGGAGTGGACTAGTGACTAGTATTTGGGTTTCGGATCACGAGGAGGAGGACTTACACACACAACACACAACAAACAATAACAGGCAAAACTACTACCAACCAACTACTACAACCAACTACAGGTTACTGTGAGTGACCTGCGTGGCTGGATTCACAGTTGGTCGTCGGTTGGATTGGACCAGTCGTCACCCAGTCGAAATTTCCAATCCAATCGTCATCGTCCTCAGGCCTCACAGATCAACTCTGTCAACTGTTGACTCTGAAACTGCTAAAGCTTATTGGAGCTACGTCAACGTACCACGAAACCCCACTGTGTTCTGGGATACGATAACTAAATTGACTGCAGACTGGATTACACGGCAAAGCATTTGAACTGAATAATAGGACTGGCAACTGAGAGGTTAGGTTTAGGTGAATTCACAACTGATGATGGATGGCTGGCCAGGCCATAGCTGAAGGCAAAGCCGTCGTCCTTGGTCGTAGACGTCTTGTGTCTTGGAAGCAGCAAGCCATTTTGAATTGAAAGACTTTTAACCTCCGTTGGAGTTTGAATTATTCCTTATTACAAATTAAGTTTTAACAACAACAATGCAGCGGTAAGCAGAAAGCAGAAAATAACTAATTTTCAATTTTTGTCTATTGATGTTTAGTATTAATGTGTAATGAATCTAAAAATCACTCATTTGACCCCATACCCATAGTCACCGCTCGCACGGAGGCACAGGCGCTCCAGTAGTGGAGTCGAAATCCACAGTGATGACTCGGTCCAGGTCACATTCAGCATCCAGCTCGAGAAGCACAAACACCGGGTCTTCTTCGAGTGGTTCCTCCTCTTCTGGATCTTCTTCGTCCTCCTCATCAGGGTCAGGATCTGACTCCAGCTCTTCTGATACCGAAGGATCTCAGTAATCCCTTTATTTGAATTCGCAACCTAAAATGGTCGATATAAACGGAGAAATGTTATGATGATAATGTAAAATTTTGTTTTCATTGAAAGGGTCAGCCAAGGTAGTCGGAATAGTCGAGCTAGTCGATCCTCCCAGAAGCGAAGTGTTTCCAGCGTTAAACCCGTTCCTACTAGCATTAGCAGTGTCGCGACAAAAGTTCAAGCTCCTGTATCATCTTCGTCGTCCTCGAAGAAGAAAACTGCGGGTACAGTTTCTTCTCAGTCGACTCTTTCTCAAAAGACTTCGTCTAGCCAAAACCACCAACCGAAAAATGAAAAGTCACGCGTTGTTACGAGTGGAACTGTCAAAAATATCAAACCCCAAGCAATTACCAAAATGGTTCAGAGGACGTTCAATAGGAAGAATGGTTTACTTGGATCAAGCTCGGGTAAATTAAATAAACGATGCTTTTAAACAAGTTTCTACGCTTTCTAATTTTACAATTTTTCGTTGGTATGTAATTTAGAATCTGAGTCGAGTTCCGCCGTGACGACTCCGGTGAAAAGGGTTGGCAGCAAACCTGTAGCCGTCTCAATAATTACATCAAAATCTCCAGTAGTTGTACCCATCATTTCATCAAAGAAGAAGACAACACCCGGCTCTAATTCTAACCACGCCTCTAGCTCTAAACGCCCCGCCAAGAAAACCGGTAAGGCGAGTGAAACCGTTTCATCCACCACCAAAAATACTGATAGCAAGAGGCTGATGAAGACGATATTTAGTCCGGACAACACAAGCGACTCGGAAGCAGAAAAGCGTCCTTTGCCTCTGCCGAAGAAGAAATCAGTGGTTACAAATTCGAAAAAGGTGCCACCAAAAGAAAAACCTGTTAGCACAAACAAGGAAAAGAAGATAAAGAAAGGAGGTCCTCTAACAGTACCCAACGCAATCTCGAGCTCATCATTATCTGGTAGGTGGTAAATAAGAATGCATTGTGCTCGCAATTTTTAAGTAGTTACAGTAAATGAATGTTCGTGGCTTTGTATGTGGTTAACTTCAAAATTTTAATCGATCTGCTTGTGATTTGGTCTAATTTTTACGTGTAGTATATGAACAAGATCAGCTTTTTAACTTATAATACAGTAAATGTAAGTAACTGAAACCGGCTCACCAGATTGTTTGCGTTCGCTGAAATTTACACATCGAATCGATAAATTATTGTAAAATCTTGTAAGTGACCTTGTGTTGTTATCACTTATCGTCTGATCCCTATTCTTGTAGCTTCTGGGACTGGAACTAGTAGCAATACGTCGACCACAGGATCCTCGTCTGACTCGAGCAGTGAATCCGAAAAGAAACCTGAAAGTCCCAAACTCGAATCTCCTTCATCCGCATCCCGAAAAGGAGCGTCATCTCCAAAGTCTACTACTAGTTCTGCTCGTAAGCGACCAGTCACTCGTCGGCAGAGAAGAAGTGTCCCTAGCAAAACCATTCCAACCACCACCACATTCAATCAGAGGTAATGTGAAGTCAGACACGTAGAATTGGCAGTCTGGTAGTTCAATTACACCAAGGTGTCCTATGTGTAATGTAGTCGTACTCCCGAGTCAAGCAGCCTCGTCCAACCCCAACCTCAACTGACGCTTTGGGACAGTGATTACTCCGCATCGGATGACCATGAATCTAGGTCACATGCAAGAGTCCCTGCTAAAGGGTCTCATAAAACTAAGCCCCGACCGACTGATGATGAGGAGGATATGATGGAACGGGAGCGAAAGTGCCCTTTTCCGTGCTGCGATTCTTCGGGTCATCTAAGTGGAAAGTTTCCAACACATTCGATGCTCTCCACTTGCCCCAAGTATCAGGGATTTTCTCCTGAAGAATGCAAGGCAAGTAAACAATTCACAAGGTCAATTCTTGCGGCTGCATGCGGATTTTTAATTTTTATCTTGTTCATCTAGGAAAATGCTGAGGAACGAGAAACTAGAGAAGCTGAGAGGTTGAAATATTTCAATCCTGCACAGCCACATCAAAAGAAGCCCAACAAACTCTCCACAGATGCCAAAAATTGGGTATCTAAAATGAAGGATCTCAAAGAACGTCAAACGAAAGATGGTATTTCCACAATGAATTCATACTTTAATTCCATTCACCATATGCCATAGGTTGTTTCTTGTAAAACACTATGTGATGAATTTGTGATTTATTTCAGGCCTTTGTTCCGAATATGATATGACGCTCTGGGTAGACGCTTTAGCAGGAGCAGCAGCTAAGATTGAAACTGAACAGGCGGCCGGAATAAGCTATCGCAGTGTCGCTGTAGGCAAATTCGAAATGTCTTGTTGGTGCGACAGTCCGTATCCTGCCCCTCTGAATCAATCTCGTCGTCTATTTATTTGTGAGTTTTGTCTGAAACCTGTGCAAAGTGGGACAGTCCTACGAAGGCATTGCGCTAAATGCGTTTGGCGGCATCCTCCAGGAGATGAAATTTACAGGTAAAAAATTTCAGCTCATACTGATCCGAGATTCTGCAGCAATATTTGAAAGCCTTATATTGTTGTAAGCCCGACAAGTATTCAAGATCCCAATTTCTTTATCAACAGGAAAGACAGACTCTCAGTATGGGAAGTTGACGGAAAGAATCAGAAGACTTACTGTCAAAACCTGTGTCTACTTGCAAAGTGTTTTCTAGATCATAAAACGCTGTATGTTGACGTTGATCCTTTTTTATTTTACGTGATGACATTGGCTGACTCCCAAGGGTGCCATTTAGTTGGATACTTTTCTAAAGAAAAGAACTCATTCCTGAACTACAATGTTTCCTGCATTTTGACGCTTCCACCGTATCAGCGACAAGGATTTGGTCGACTGCTTATTGATTTTAGTAAGAAGTTATTAAAACTTATCATTGTATTGTTTGTTTTTTTATTCTACGCCTTTTCAATCAATATTTGGTTTATTTTTATATAAATTTTCTGATTTGATTAGGTTATTTGCTGACTCGTGTTGAGGGGAAAGTAGGCTCACCCGAAAAGCCGTTGTCCGATCTTGGATTAATATCTTACCGGTCATATTGGAAAGATGCGGTGTTGTGTCGAATGTGCAGCTGCGCTACTCGGGAAATGATTGTCAAAGGTGAGACTGTGCTTTTCTGCTTACGTTAACCTTGCATTGTTTCGTTATTGGAAAATGTTTTCCAGGCAAATCAAGTACTTGCATAATTTAAAACTTTGGTAACATTAACCAAAGCTCTCTGAATTCTGAAAAACATGCTTTTATAATTTTCAGACCTGAGCATTGAGCTAGGAGTTACGAGCGCCGACTTGATATCCACACTTCAATTCCTCGGAATGCTGAAATACTGGAAGGGAAAGCACATCGTGCTCAAGAAGCAAGATGTTTTAGAAGAATATACAGAGAGACTACGGAAAAAAGGTGAAACAAGACAAATTGACCCGACAATGCTTCGATGGCGACCTTATCAACCTCCTGCTGAGACGTCTAGCTGAGGCCAGGGGCAACGAAAAGTTATGATCGTGTATCCCACCCCCAGAGTTCAAGTTACGAATAGCGAAAGGTAATTTCATTTCAGGATACCCTGCAAATCATGAGACAGATGTTTTGAATTATACTACGTAAAGTTAAAAATGCACATGAGCTGCATGCCTCCGCGATTAGGATAGCTTAAATAAATACAGATAATATACTTATAAGTACGATAATAGATAAAACGATCCAGCAGCACCAATTTGTAATTTGTAATAGACATTCTTATGTGATGTGGAGTCTGTTAGTTTACCGCTTTCCACCTGGAATGTGTACTGTTTTGCATTTATCAGGATTCTCCTGATCCCTGTACCCCATGCATAATAAATGCTCTTAAATAGATAATATTTATACATACAATAATAATAATCGCATTCTAATTTTACGTGAGAGTGAACGAAAATTCCAGCATTTAAAATCACATTAGTATTCGTTATCTTTACTGTAAACTATAAGCAGCTTATTAAAGAATCACATTACCAAATTTGTCGTGATGAAGATTAAGTGTGACTTTCTAAATCAATATTCCATTTAATCATTGTAATATTGTATTTCAATTTCGGGTAACAAAGGTATTATTTTTGGGTTAGCTGAGCTGCGAACAACGATGCAAGCTCGGGTCGCGTCGGCGGGGCGGAGCGGAGCCTAGCCGGAGATGCTTGGGCTTTGGTCATTGGTAGAATGATGTTTCTGTAAAAATAATAAGCAAGAAACGAAAACATAATCCATCCATACGCCTACTCTTTCCTGCTTATTCCTGCTGCTGCTACTGCATTTTTTTTAAAAAAATTATTTTACTACAGATAAAAGTGTGTTGTCAGTTGTCATTATTTGTGTAGTTGTCTGTGTTCCGAAATCTGAGGCACATGTGACATGGTATAGGCATTCACCTTAACCTTGCAGTTGGCGTCGTTGATTGTTGAACGGTCGCCTCTCATCATTATCAAGCTCCGGCACCGGCACCCACACCCACAAATTTGTCAGGAGGGTTTGGTCATGTAGTTAAATGCAGGATACAGCAACGATAACCTAAACTTATCTTAGATACCAGCTGGAAGCCCGTGTGGTTGTGGTAAGTTTTTGTCCTCAGTATTTTAACTATATATTAATAAGTGTAATTATTTAAGTTGTAGGTTTTTTAAGTATTGTACATAATTGGATATAAGCTTATATATTCTCTCGCTCTCGCCCTACAGTCAACAGTCGCAGTTGACAGTGATTTAAGAGTTATACCTCTTGTCTAACTTAACTGAACTCGCGATTACTTAATAGATCTGTAAAAATTTTAATCACGGACCTGATTTGTGTAATAAAATTGTGTTTGTAATTGCTTTTTAGCTACTCATTACCCAACCCTTCTTGATCGTGAATGGGAGTACCTAATCAACTGGCCAATCAATCTTTCATATTTGCGAAAGCGAACTAATTGCTGCCCGCACTTGATTTACTGATCTTACTTCGCCATTTGTTCTTGTATCTTGTGGTTGACACTTCATAATAACTATTGATAATGCCTCGAACGAGCCAAAGCTTACCTGGTCAGCGAACGAGTCGGCGTACCGGTGGACGCCCCAGCCATCCAGAACCACGACAGTCCACGGAAGCTCAATCGAGTCCAGTATCAGCTCCTCCTAGAAACACGAGGTCAAATCCGGTTCGTCCATCACCAGTTGTGGAGCCCGAAAATAGGCCTCGCAATTCCTCAAATCGGTCTAGAAATGTTGCTACGCCAGAAAGACCTTCTACTACTCCACACAGATACAGACCTTCACCGGGGGCACGTA
>VNWX01001281.1:0-15774 GCA_009869905.1 Ceratophysella communis
TATGACTTGAACGAGGCAGGGAGTTGCCATTATGCAAGTGGTGGATCACTTGTCCTCACTCACATAATCATAAAAGCAAATCATGGAAAGGAGTCAAACACGAGGCTACTTAGCTCCTGCTTGACAATATTTTCTCGGATGAGCTCCACTGTCAATATTCCATTAATTGAATCCCTTCAAAATCTGATTACGTTCCAACAACTCGGGTTTAACAACCGGCAAAAGTTGAGAATTCAAATGGAATCCATTGCTGAGGTTTTGTATTGAAAAACTTTAAGTTTAGGTATACATGACTCTTTGTGGGATTGGGGAGACGGAGCATAAACAAGTTATGTTCGTATTTCATTCATGGACCCGGGTTTCGCTTTAGGTAATAAAGTTTTTTCATTTAAACTCCAGAAAACAGCACAATACGAAATAACAAGTAAGAAAGGCAGACAAAAAAACTCAGTTGAGTTTACTGCAATAATAATAAAAGTTTTTGAGGTTGGGCGATTTTTTTTTGGTAGAGGACCTCTCTACTTGACTCGACTCGGCTCACAAAAGAGAAAGTTGTAGTTTAGGAAAACATTATTACAAGTCACAATAGAAATCTAAACTCATAACACAAAAGACATTTATTTGTACTTTGCATAGATATGTTTCCTTAGTGCTGCACGCGGGCAGAAAGGGCGACTCTAACTTAAACCTTACCCCCAGTCAATTCCTCTACATACACCAAAGGAAAGTACTGCGATCAACGTTAGGGTTACGCAAGGCCGGAAATACGCCATTTTGTCAATTCAATTCAGGCAAAGATTGAAAGGCTACACCGCTATGCTTTCACCTTGGTCGCATGTCTAGTCTGAAGCTGGAACTAAATTATCAGCGTAGAAAATTTAGTCGGTACTATCAACTATCGAAACCCATGCCGAAACGTGTGTTTAGTCGCGGTGAGTTCCTTGAGATAAGCAGCGGAATAAAAATTCGACCTAAAAGAATGTCTTCTTGGCGGAGAACGGGGAGCGTTTCATTGAACATTGAACATTCTGGAACGTAGTGGTGTTTGCTCTCTTGCCTCTTTGGCCAAATATTGACACAATGCTCTCACTATCTCGCTCTTCGTGGTCCGCATCGTCTACACGATTGAGTCTTCATCACTACTAAGTTAATACGGACCCCCTGGAGGTTGGTCTATATTGCCTTTCAATGATAGCCTGTCTCTGAAAAGAACAATATGTACGCTAATGAATTCGAGCGGCGGCGGTTCCAGGGTGACAAGGAAAACCTTCAATTACGTATTACGCTCTAAGAAAGCCACCACCGAGAGAGAGAGACGCCAGTCCGCCTACTTTGACAGGGAAATATGGGCCCATAACAAGGCTCTCCAATCTTCAATCACATGGAAAGAAAACAAAAATATACCTATTTGTGTGCTAATGCCCGCTGCTTGAGCCGACCACAATCTCTCCAAACCCACGCAAACACGCCCTTGATTTAGAGCATAAACAGAGTGTAGTTGGCGGTTGTCAGAGTTTTTCGGGTGAGAACTTCATGTTCAGCTACGATCTCCTACATTCCGGTTTTACTGATTCTTACTCAAACTGCAGTGATTTGCTTCGTTCGTGCCGAATTCGTTTAATGGCAATTATAAATATAGATTATCCCGTGTCGTACGTCGCTGCATTGAGACAGGTAATAAAATAGAGCGCGTACAGTTCTATTACTGGACACGGCACGCTCAAGTTCAACTTTAACATTTAGAGAAGTCCGTATAGTGAAAGTCGCCTATGCTGCAGTGAAGTAGTCGGTCATTTCTAAGTTTCTAGAGTACCTACATCTGAAACAGCATAGTACCCGACAACTCTAAGCTTCTATTAGTAAAACAAAATGAGCCCTTTAAGCTATACCGCGGCTCAAATGAAATGAAACTCTGAAAATGAATGTCAAACCCGGGGCAGAGCAGGAACTCTGTGAAATAATTTATATATTTCAGCTTAGACAGGCATGATAAAATTCTAATTGTGTATTCAGTGTACACAATTACTTGGTTGCAGAAAGCCGCCTCTGGTTTTTGTAAATACTGAAACGAGTAGTGGCTGTGTCTTTGCTGAACCGAACTTCAGTGAAGTGAAAGGAAATTGGAAACTGGAAGTCGCGCCATCATGCATGACTTGCCGTCGAGAAAAGGGGGTTTCCTTTTCCTTCCTCCTTCCTCGCGTCCGCAACTGGATTCTAATTCAGACTTTTCAACTGACGGATGCGCTGCACGACATCCCGCCATGTCAACTCACTCCCTAACACTTTCTCCAGCTTCCTCTTCAGGCCGGCTCTTCCTTCCTTGGACAAGCTAGTTTACGCATTTAGCACCAGTCAAAATCAATAGCAAGCGCATTAAACGCAGTTATAACTATCCAGCTTTTCATAACAAGTTGGTTTATTCTCATATACTGCCTTAATTTAGATTCAAAATCGAGTAACATATGCCCACTTTCTCTTAAGTGAAAGTACTGGAATCATGACAACGCCTAATGTGTCAACGCCTAATGCGGAAAAAGTCGTTACGGGCACGATAGGCTTTCTCAAACTCGTTGGACCTTCAATAATTTTACGTTGCTTGAGTTATTCATAGCATTAAAGATTATATTGCTGCTGGAAAATGTACATATATTTTCAATAAATAGTTGTTTTTACCAATGTTCATAGCTAGCTAAATATTAAATTTATTAAAATCTTGAATATTATATACCTAGAAACTCTCCAGCCGACACAGTCAGTGAGTATTTCAGTAAAGCAATGCAATGCAATGCAGCGAGGTTCGAAGCATATATAGTTGCTATATGTAAACCAATTTCAAGACAGTAGCCTTTCGTCGTTCCAATTTTCAGCCAGGTTTTGAAAACAGATGCCATTGCAGAGGCGAGAATATGCATTTCCACACAATTGTCTCACTTCCACTTCCATGATAGTTAGAACCATACTCTGCCTTTTATTCCCATGACTGCAATAAACAGACAATTTTTCTCGAGCACTGACTTATGTGTATCTCTGTAGCGACATGTTGGGAGGCAGAGTACCATGGTTTTATAGTCACTCTTTCACTCAAGCTAGATTTTAAAATAGCTAGTGTAAATGGAGAAAAAAACAGTCCTTTCTCTTTGGAGAAAGTGTGTGCGGAGCAGTGAAGTGCATGAAGCAGAAAAAAAACCTGGCTCTTCCCGTGCAACTTGGTTAGGTATGCATAGAACAAGAACCATGAATTGAATCTGAAAATCGTTTTATTACGTCATTAAGCTATTGAACTTTTTTCCCCCTTCTCTCTTCGTTTTCCCTTTTTCAGCCTTCTTTTTTTCCTCCTAAGCCTTTCACTAACTCACTCTTCCTTTCATTTCCTTCTTCAATCAATGGAATTCTCCCAATCTGCTCTCCTTATTACTCCAAGTTTACTGAAAGGATATGTGTGTTTTCCACTCACGAGCACTGCCAGGTCGGAACCATATATATCCAAGGGTTCTGCGTTCTCCGTCGTTTGGGTATCGGCAAATTCGCCTTGCGAGGATCGGGATATACATTTGTGTTACGGAGCTTGCTAAGCTGCTTTCAACCAAATGTAAAATGTACTGTTATATCAGCACAAGGCAAATAGAGTTGAAATGAGAATTAGAGTAATTTTGGCATACATAGCTCAATAGGCTTACTAACGAATTTAGAGTGCAAAATGATTATATGGCTAATACCCAATTGACCATGAGCTCTAATGTAACTCCTAGTGAAGCCGGATTCGAAGAGGGTTTGATATATAGAAAAATCCCTGATTCCAGGCTACGGCGAAGTCCACTCTCTCGAACATCCAGCATCTGTACTTTAGAAATTCCTTTTTTCATTTCCGCTCGTCGACCAAATCACTTCTTTCGACCACGGAGCTGGCTTCTTTGCTTTATAGACTTAAGCTTTCTTCTCTCGATATTTGTATGTGAGAAGTAATCCAATACTATTACCGGATCGGATTAAAGTTGATTTCAGCTCAATCCGAATCATTTCGTCTTTATACACTTACTCGACTCGATGGATGTACTTCCTTATATGAAAACTAATTTCCTGGCAGCTAAATATTCATTAAATGTATTAAATAACACATGGTTATACCAAACCCACGAATATAAATAGAATTTTTTGTTCCTGAAATTTTGGGCGAAGTATAACCTAGTTTACCTTTCTCTAATCGCTGGCAACATAGGCATATTTTCATGAATATTAAACCTGCAAAACGCACAAGTTCCAGTACACACTCGCATTACACGACACCCGTTCAATACAAAGCGATAGAGACATGCAGGAAGCACTGTCGAACATGCTATGCTAGAGCCCTCCGTGACTGAGCTAAAATATCATCAATAATTAGGCAGAGCACTCGGATTAAATCCTTCACAATACGAATGAATTCCTGGCATAAGCCCTATTTAGAATAGAATATTCTTGATTCCACAAAACTCTGATTCCAATTTATTTCTCTGCAAATTTATTAATGCGGAGAGGCCCGTGCTCTGGATCTGGAATAGAGTTTTCATGACGGAGAGAAATGGTGCTTGCATGTTTGAGAGAAATTGGATAGAAAGGCTTTGACTACAGTTGTGCTATGCTTTACTGCGAGAGGAGTCGGCTCGGTTTTTGGGACGAATATCAGAATTGGGAAGTATTAAGGATAAAAGAATAAATGAATCCATGAAGCTAATGAGGTTGGGTTCCCTTATGGCTTAAAAGTAATGAACTACCTCCAAAGTGAAAGAGGGACATGCAATATTGAAGTAGTACAATACATAAACCCAAGCACGCACTTTCACTCCTTTCCTCTCTTTTCTCGGCTTTCCCTCTTATCGAAATGCTCATAGACGGGATACGTTCAATATTTAGGTCTAACTGTTATGGGGAGCATTAAGTCGATTATACCTACTTCGCTTCTTTTGCTTCTAGGCTTGAAGTACAGGGTGGATCAAAACCTTTGGGTAGCTCTTTGATTCGCTTGAAACGGGTAAATGTTAGAGACGTATGATGTCGCAACAGTAAGTGCGGCAGTGGTTTATCACTCAAAGCTCAATTAAATTAAATTCCAGGTAAAATGCATTGCTAGTTCCACAGATTTGGCCAAATTTCGAAACATTTGGTACTTTTGAACCTAAAATAGCGACTACAAATATTGTGCGATTGACCCGAGCCGAAACTTGTGCCTTATACCAGAGTAAGTGTTTTGTTCGCTTAAGCTTAAACGAAATTATATTGCATCCAAGAACCTCGGAAAGAACCCTAACATAACTGTAATGAATTTTTAGAAATATTTTTTGATGCACCCTGTAGAAAAAGCATCCGGAAAAAAGTAAAAGTAAAGTGAAAGTCTTTTATTTTTGCCTCGCGCTCTCTCGCTCGCTTTCTAGTCTCCATTTTCAGCCGGCAATGCAATGTCAGGAGTCTTGATATGAAAAGTGCAGAGTTTGGAGGAAGCGGCAGAAAGAAATGAAATAAATGAATGCATGGGAAATGGCTTAGCGGGTAGAAGTGGGAGAGGAAGGGAGACGGAGTAGAAACAAAAGATGACCATCAGCATCAAGTTTAAGTGTAGTAAGGCCTCCACTCCGTTTTTTGTTACGTTTTCCCTGTCCGCCTCCCTGCCTTGTGCTATGGCACTAGCCTGGCCCCAACAGCTCTGGCTTTCTCCCGAGCACTTCATTTCAGAAAGGTTATATTGGATAGAATTATGGGAGTCGGTTCCGGTCGTAGATGTCAAGTGCAAAGACAGACACTGGGGATCAACCCGCGAGACACTTTACTCTATGTTCTCCGTCTCTCTCCTTCATATCAGCCTCCATCTCCTCCAACAACGCCACAGTCCTCTCGTCCGCGTAATAGACCCCAAAGCCCAAGGACTTTCATCCAACTCCAGCTGGACATGGACGTATGGAAACGGATAAATGCTTTCTCCCATCTCATACTTGTCCATCTACCAAAGTCTACCATGTGTCTCTTCAGAAGTATCTAGACAAGCCCCGCTCAGAAAATTTGCTTCGACGCAGTTTTCAATGCTAATTGCCGAGATTACGCGCATTTATTACAAAGGTCAATATAAACAGTTTTTCTACAATTAATTCGGCTGGGCTGATCATTTTGCTGTGCTTCTGGCTCCGTGAAAAATATTTATTGACTTCACCTTTGTCAGTTGACAGAAATCATCGAACCTTCCAGCTCCACTCGGCTCTACGTCCATCCATTACATTAAAATACATTACATTACACACTCAGTCACTCACTCAAGTTCCCCATTCCCTTTATACGGATCATGTTTTTTTTTTTTTACTATATAACAAAACGTCCCTTGGTGCTCAGACCAAATGAAACCGAGTTTCTGCTTGGACACAGCCTCTTGCCTGACTTTAGATTGAAATAATGCAATACAATCTGATTCGAAAGAGGAGAAAGTTTTCAAAATTTCGACAATTTCAACAGTCCGCAGAGTTTTCTACGACACTTGACAAAGCATTGTGAGAAACGGGGCCAAGTGTGTCAGCTCCAAAATTTGTAATAGCCTCAAGGCATCTGATTAGGTCACAGGTCAGACGCATTGGGAGAGATGTCGAGCGAAACGTCGACGAGCGGAATCCAGTTAGAAAGCTGGGCCTGAGAAAAGTAACTAATTTTCTGCTTGAGAATTCCCTCCTTCCTTGACACTTTCTAAAAATGAAATTTGATCCAGCCATTTTCCCTCAATTTGATTTACCAAATGGACGTTCGTTCGCCGTACAAACTTACGTACAATTTTTTTCCATCACCGGATAGGCTTGTGAAGGCTGGAAATGGGGAATTGCCTTGAGGGACATTGTCTCAAACCAGCTGGCAGGAGCAAAGACCCGGTACAAGTCAGCCGTCTTAGCACGAGAGAAAGTGTGATATATTTTATCAAATAAAATAAGGCAATATACTCAAAGCCTTTCCCAGAAAAACTTCTCACTGAGAAAGAAGTAATAGAAAAAGTCAAAATTGAAATGCCAAACTTGGCGGAAAGAATTAGATTTTTGCTCTCCGTTCTCGAAACGAGTCGTTTTGAACAGGAAATTATTAAACTGGTGCCGGGTTTTTTTCTTGCTTCAACAAAAATATTTTCATGTGCGTAGTGCTCTGAATTTTCCTAGGTAGCTTGGCTGGCTTCAATCTTGAATTTAAATTTTGGGTTCTTTGAGCACATACGGGCTAACGGGTCGTTTTCATCGTCGTCTAGAAACATTCTTAAGAAGTGAAATCAGCTTCTCGTTTGATCTCTCCATCCTTAAGGCATCTGTGAGCTTTGCCTGAAGATATTGGGCTAACCCTAAGCTCAAAGCTTCATCTTATCAAGCTCCGAACTAGTCTTGGGAGAGTGACGCTAGTAGGAGAAAATAAGCAAACAAGCCTGAGAAAATAGTCTTGTGTTGCGGGAGTTTGAGAGGAGAAGCTTGGAATTTTGCAGAAGAGACGCATTAGTCCATACCTTTCATATGGAGGACTTGTCAACAGCAGTCGAGAAGACAAGGAATCCCAAGATAAACATGCATAACTAACACTCAGCCTGTCAACTCGTGCAAAAAAAGAAGACACATAGGGAACTTTTTGTGTCCAATAGTAGTCCAAGGGGAATAAATGTGGTCCTCGTAATAGAATCATATTATTACGCTACTGTCATTTGCATTACATTACACGGGCTTAAATAGGCTTGTTGGCAGTCCTTTCTAATTTTTTGTGAGACTAATAAAGGAAAGCAACAGAGAGGCCTGGCTCAACTCTTCTCTGAGGACATGTTGCAAAGAGATGACAGAAGAGGAAACATAATTATAGAATATCATTCAGTTTGGATTTCAATCATATCCTCCTCAAGAGCCTCCCGCTCGGGCTCGACGAGATTTATATTTTAGCGTAGTTTTCTGAAGATCGGTCTCGGTCAATTCTGCTTGTCGTTTTTGAGCTTGCAGAGTAGAGCATGTTTTTCCGAAGGCTACAAGATTTGATCTTTCAGCAAGGGTCTCAAGTTTATACTTGTGATCTCGCATTACATATTTTTCGTAATTTGAGGTTTGATTCCAGATGTAAAATATACAATTATGGACGATCGCTAAACGTTGCTGAAAATTTGACCTAGACCCAATCGCCATAGAACGGAAGCGAAGAGCTTTCGAGAGTGTCGTGTTGGATGAAGTTCCTCGTTTCCTGAAAGCCGCAGCCAGAAGCTCTGGTTCATTGGGTCTCTCTTCTTCGTCGTCCTCGTCAAGTCGAGGAAATAAGGAACCTGTCAACTCAACTCAAACAAGACATCTGGATGAGTTTGCGGAGTTTTTTTCCTTTCCGTCCTTCTCATCCCGATACATCTGTCCCAAGCTTGTCTCTGACATTTCTTTTCAATGAAAGAGATGAGATGATGACTACTACGTTTTCTTGGACCACTTTTTCCATCTCCGTTTTGCCGAAGCTTGGAGCTCATTCTTTCACAGCCTTAGTCGCTTCGTCCTCAGTCAGTTTTAAATTATTCTGTAGTTGACTATTAATGAATTAGTCCTCAAGCGATGCACACGACGGGAGTTCAAAAGAATATTAAGCAAGCGGTTTTTCTGTAGGAAACCATTTGCGTCAGAGACTTTGGAGCAGGAATTCCGCACGATAAGAAAGCCAAGCGTCTTCTCGAGCAGGAGCCTTTTACAGTACCTGCCGGCATTAGGAGAGTGGAAGCTAAAGCATTAAAATAGCATAGTTACATTGTCGAACATTTTTATATTAAAACGTCTAATATTGTACTAATTTGTTTCAATTTGATAAAAATGACGAAAATTTTTTAGGTGGGGGGCCAAGTTTTCGAATCGCATACACGATTTTTTTTTAAACCTAACTTTTCAGTATGCAGAAGGCTCTTTCATTAAAATTGAAAACAAGGGCCTTAACCAGCCAAAAACTATTCAATTCAGCTATATATCGAGCCATTAAAACGCCTAAATTTTCGAACGTACTATTTTCCAAAGTTTAGCCCACTAGTTGATCGATTCCGCTATAATTTTCGCACCAGTTCAGTTTATATTGACCATAATATATACACAATACAGATTGTAGAAGGTTGTAAGTATCCCAAAAGCCGCTTATCTCAAAAAATTCCATTTTGCATAGTTCAATATTTTGCACTTAATCCTAATTGGTTCAGTTCTGGTTTAGCTGGCTTCCAATCCCCGACCAACCCTGACTTTAGTTCCTGCCGCACCTTCTTCCCAAAGTAGAAATTATAGAGATGGAAGAAAATGCTAATGCTGCAATTATAGACGTAATCGTATTCACCCAAACAAGCTCACTTCCTCGCTCCCCGCCAGTAACTCCATTTGAGCAAGCATCAGCAACTTTTATTTAATATCCCAATCTACCGGCGCGACGGCGGCTTCAGCAAAGAGCATGTCGTTGTCGTCCTACGTAAGAATGTACTTCCTGAAACCCCATGCCCAAACACTAATATCTCCCATAACCGTTCCACTTATCTTTATAGCTGACAACGGACTCGAATCAGGCATCAGTATGAGCCAAACTTCTGCGAAGACATGCTTTTTCGGTATAGGTAACAAAAAATGAAACTGTAGAAATTGCGTGTATGTAGTAGTAGTACACGTGGCTTGGCAATTGATATGATTTGAAGGGTGGTGGCCGAGTAAAGTGGAATGGAGACAGAGAGACATTGAGCGAGATGGAGGAGTCACATAAGGACCTGTAAGTTGGAGAGTTATGAGTCCCCTCGGGGAATTTCCAATGTGAGGCGGAGCGGAAGCGGTGAAACTGGGAATTAGTGGAAATGAGTCAGGCAGGGAGCTTGACTGCGGCAAGGACCCTGCCAGATTCGAGCAAGCTCGATTTGGTCGCGGGCATTTCCGTGTGGTCGACTGAACGAGCACAATTTATTTGAATTTATCGGAGATGAACCGAAAGGCATGATATTTACTCAAATTAATTTATTCGAGAGCACTCAGAATTATGCATTGCATAGCAGGTACCGAATTGCTCATTGAATTGCAGCATGATTACAGCACATGGCTTGAATTGTCTCGAGCCGATAAACAATGGCCCAGTTTGAAGAGTAAGAAGTTTTGTTTGGCTAGACGCTAGACCATGCCCGGCAAACCGAGGTCTAATTGACGTAAACCCGAGAATACCTACAAGCGGCAGAGCCCAGTAGAAGTAGACCTTCGTCTTAGAGGTAAGTACTGGAGGGATGATGATGATAAGATGATACAACCAAAATCTTCGTCTGCTCCTGCCCTCGTCCTCCGGTTCGTTGCGTCCACGGAAATAGATGATAGAATCTGATTGCCTTCGCGAAACTAGGAGTTCTCTCTCAGACGAGTCCGAAGTAATATATAAATTATAGGAGAAGACTCGGAGTCCTGGCTCCCGTCACCTAAGCCGCTTGGGCGAGCTCCCAGTATAGCTCCTCAGCACGCTCGTAATCAATATAGAAGGCCCAGGCGTATGATAATGATAATAATAATAGTCCTCCATAATATTTGATGGGGAAGAGAGAGAGAGAGAGAGAGTCGTAAAAATATGACCTGCGTGAAGCTTTCTTTTGACTTTCTCTCTAGAGATTTATTGAACCGGAACGGACCGCGCTGGGGCTCCGTCGTTCTTTGAACATAATTATACACCGTCTTGTCGAAGCCTTCAGATCAGACTCCCGTAATTATTATGCTCGTATTATCTCCATCAGCCCAGAAAGGCAGGCATCTCTCCTTTGCTCCGCGGCTCAGCCGAGTTCCACAGAGACAGAGTCATCCAAGCATTGACATTAAATGATTACTCCGTGTGCTGACTGTGTGTGTGGGAGCTGGGAGTGAGATGGAGAGAGAGATTTTCTCATAAACCTGCGTCAAGGCTCACTCAAGAGTGAGATATAAAGTTTTTATGGAAGGCCTGGCCCATTGTTAAGGGAACCAAGACCCTCGGCTCTCCTTTCAATTCCGCATTCACTATTTTTGGCAATCCCTTCAAAATGAGGTGTATTGGAGTATTTGGATCTCGACGAGAGCTCTCAATTCATTGAGCCTTGCGGAGCAGAGCAAAGGAGAGAGAGAGAGTCTCAGTGAAAGCTTGTCGTACAATTCAAGGCAATTACTTTTATTGTAATACAGGGTTATCTCTTTTTCCGGGACTCGGAGAGATGGAGAAAAAAGAAGGTTCATCTCGAGCTCTATAAAATAGATTGTGAACGACGCCCTGGAGACCCTTGGCGGTGAAACATGAACGAGTGAACAGTGACTATGAGGCTTCAGCAGCTTCTGAAAGCACAATGCCTGTTGTTTTGGCTGACACGGCCGGGCCATAGCCTCGGCTGACCGTCTGTGCCCTTCCTCCATTACCCCTCAGAGTCCTCGAACACAGGTGTGGAGAGCTGACTGGGAAATGGAAAAGGTCTCATTTCGAGGATTCAACCAGTCCACGTAAATAAGATTAGCAGGCAAAGGGGTGTAATAAAAGTGAAAATATTGCAGAATTCGGAGAATCCCAAACCCATTAGCTTCCTCCAATGCGTATTCTATTTAAAATACTTTAATCGCACAGACCAAGTTTCCACTTTGAAAGGCATGTTGCAGCAAGCTCTCATTAGTTGCGCCTTCGCCCACGAGGTGCATTACCTAAATTTGCTACTTAAACACCCCAAACGAGAGATTTAAAATGTTGCCAAGCAAAAGTTTGAATGAAATTTTAAATTAAAAAAAAAGTACCTCTGCCTTCTCTTATCTAAGTAATCTCCGCTGTCTCACAGTCTGCCGCCTAGTTTATCAAATACCTTTGGTTGACCCGAATCAAATTTTTAAGTAAATAAAATACTATGCCAAATACTTGTAGAGAACGGGGCAATGACATACGAAAATATAGAGCAGGACAATTCGACTCAAGCACTATTTCGCTCCTGGTAAAATGGAAATCTTGACATTTCCGAACCCTAAGTCTGCTTCTTAGCTGTAACACGCAACCTCTTCTTTCTATCCAGATGCAAATACGTATAGTAATTGCCAACTAAACACATTAGAACCAAGATATTTGGAAGTGCTCTTTATCAGAATCTAATAAAAAAGTATGTCTCTGCTACGGTAGCAACAATCCACATGGCACACAGTTAACCCAAAGTGGCAGAAGTAGGCTAACGGCCATCAATAACACGAGAAAAGATAGAAGTGTGTTGCGCATATGGACCATTATTTTGCGCAGTTTAGCTCCACATGTATAGCAATTTTTCGTCCAATATACGCGTTTTCTTCATTTCCGTGCATCTGCATGATGAATTATTGTCTGGATAAGAGTCTCTAGTGAATTATACATCGTTGCCTTGTATATTTTAGTTTCTTGCAGTAAAAAATATAGAAACACAAAGAGGGATTGGAAGTTGGAAGGAAGACGATGCTGAGGAAAGTGGAAATGGGTAGCCACGATAAAAGCTCTTTGTAATGGACTACGATTCCTAAGGATTTATAAGAGGAAATATATAAGTATTTTCTTTCTTTTTTTCTTTTTTTCGGCAGGAAAAGTGTTTCCTCAGTCCGTAGAACGTTCGAACGGCGTAGGCTGCTTTGGAAAAGCCTTAGCAGCAGTGCTCTGACAAGCCAACGCAACTCTCGTTTTAGAAATCCTTCAGGAAAATTCATAGAAAATGTTAGTCAAAAGGTAGTAGGTTGAGCCTAACTGGGTATATACTTTGATACTACAAGTTGGAGCCGGGCAATACCCGTGTGGCTCTTGGAAGCCGGGAGATACTGTGGCCTTATGAACGGGAAAAGGGCGAAAAAGAAAAGGAGGCCAAGAGATTTATGCTCGCTTTGTGCCCAATGTTGTATAAAGTGTCATAAATAATTTTTTAGCAAGAAGTTTTGTATTATGTGAACCACTCACCCCACTCACCCACTCACTCTGGGAAGGAAACAGAAACGAGCGTATAACTTAGCCAAGCACGTATAAATATAATACATTTATTTCTGTACACTCAAACACAATGGAGGAAGACGCTTCTCAGTTTCTCTTGAATCATGATTCAAGAGCCGGCTTCTTTTGTCGGACACACGCAATAAAATTCATTTGTGTTTCTCCTGGTGAGAATAGTTTAACAGATTCTGAGAATAGATGAGAACTGTTTGCATATTAATAGTTGGCAATGTAAATCCTTGAATACCCTGTCTGTCCTAACCTGTTTACTTGCTGAGAAGTTTGAACTCGCTCAAAGTTTATTTCTGCAGCAAGTTCAAGAAACTTGTTATCTGTTTAGAGAGTATGCTTAGGAAATTATGACAATGGTAAATTATATCATGATACTTAATTGCCAAACCTGAAACACACGAACATATACATGCTAGACGCATCTAAACTAAAGAGATATGGCTATTTCTAGAAATTTGCAGCTGCTAGGGCTATAATTTACTATTTAATTAAACTGTAAACATTGCAAACTGTTATAATTATTTAAGATTAAATCAATGTTGTAAAAAAAATTTAAATCGGGACTAACTACACGGGAATTTTTTGAAAAACTGTTACCCTCCATTTTGTGATTTAATTCAAAGTGATACACTACTTTTTAGCCTTATCTTGTGTGAGTTTTGAGCAAAATTTTCCAAACAAAAGCTCAAAAACTAAGAAAATGATTCATTCTTCTCAAGTCGGTTAGTTTCATTATGATAGCATGAAAGTGGGTCCGTTAATCTTATGGAAAAGAAAGAATTATGTTATACTTCCGGGCACTATCCTACTCTGCCGTCTCAGGCAGATAACAGAAAAGTACAATATTGGAGTCTGAAGATGTAGGACAAGATACACAGGCTCCTGGCCGCCGCCGCCTAATGCTTTCACCCACTTTCTCTCTCGTCTGCATCTACCTTAAGCCTAAGCCACTCAAGTCAGGTCCTAATCGAAGGGAATGCGTTAGGCGTTGAGAGAAAGCTCTGGATACTCCTAATGCCGGGCGTTGAAAGGCTGCTCCAGGGCTCTCGGCCGGGTTTCCCGGGTAAATCCTTTTCTTCTCCATAGCTTCCTTCCGCCCTTCCTCCTTCTTCATATGAATTGAATCACGGAACCCAAGCAAGCCAAGTCAAGGAACTCTGCCGGGTTTGGCTCGTCAGCATCTCCTCTACGCACGACCCTTGTCAAGATAGGTCGAAGTCTTTCTGAAGTGGACCAGCACCCAGCACCTAATAGGTAAAGCTAGGGAAAGAGAAATGGGCTTGAGTTATAAAAAATGAAACAATAATTTTCCATTTTGGGCTAAGATGACAGCACTATTTATCACAGGGCCGACAATTTTTCTGGAATGAGGCCGTCTTGTGCTCTATCATATTGGCTTTTAAGCGGCAACGGTACGGGCTTGGTATCTTCGGTTATTTCTTGTTTCCAAGTTTATGTTCAAGAATGAGGACTTTGTATCTACTTTTAATTTGTCGTGTAAAATACGTGCTCATATTTTGCAAAATAAGCATACCCGATGGTCGATAGTAATACTAGAAATCCTTAACCAAACCGGCAGAGGCACAAAATATGTAGACCATATAAAACAGCCCATTTGAGCTGCTAAAGCTATACTTGGGTGTTATCAACCCGCAAGCCTAAGAAGTAGGGTATTTATTTATAAGCAAAAGTAGTTTGTGAAGAGAGACAGACGAGAAGAAGCAAAACATATTGTGTATGCTCTCAAACGTTGTTCTTGATTAGCTTTCGATAAGGAACTCGTTAAGTTCCTGAATGCAAATTCATGGAGAAAAGTTAGTGGAGAAGATATTGGATGGAGGGTGGGGCTGGGAAATGGAAAGTTTGGAAAAGAAGTCTCGGTTTTTTTGCTGGTTCTGTTCCATCTCCAAAACTTAGGAGCGAAGCCATGTCAGGCAGGCATGCAGCAGGGCTGGGAGAAAAGAGCTTCCAAGTCACTTTTATCTCTCCTTCCTTTTCCAAATGTATTAAGTGCAGAGAAGAAACAGAAGCCCAGTTTTATTCTGCTCATAAACTCCTTCGACGAGGACTCTAAGCCTCAAATTTATTCACTGAAAATTGCGCCCTAACTTTCTAAATAATGACGTACATTATCAACTACAATTCCAACTTCCCCTACCCATCCTGAGCTTCCCTAGAGTCATAAGTCAATGAGTTTCAGTTTGGAGTTCAACTGGGCTCTGCTTAGTGTCTTCAGGAAATGACAATAATTTGTTTAATCCCACGACGAATTTTGTAGTGCTCGCTATAATGCTGAGCTAGGTTTCTTCGAACATGCAAGCGGTAGCATCCGCAATGTAATTTGTTATTGTCATTCATCAAGTTAGATGTCTAAAGCAGTTCTTTTCGCCACAAATTTCTTTTTTTTATTCCAAATACTTAAGTCTGTTTTTCTGAAATCAAAAATAATTGAAAATCTGGTTTGTGTTTAGCACTTAGGCGCGCACAAAAGCAAAATATAGTCGAACGATGGACCAAACAAATCCACAATTTCAGTTGGGCATTGTTTTAAAAAACTAATAGCGTTTAAACAAAATTTGAAAGCCTGAAGATGCATGATATATAGCATAGATTATTCCATTGAAATTCGACACGCCTGTTTTAATGCTTAAAATGAAGAATATTATAGTCGGATCGTCGATTGTCCAAAGCAAAGCGTTTCGAAAAATATATGTTGCAGTGAATATGATAAATCGGTTATAATGCATAATCCCTGGTTATTATGCATCCCCCCTAGTGACTATGGATAATAACTAGTGAGTATCGCTAATAACTAGGGAGTTT
>VNWX01001282.1:0-15772 GCA_009869905.1 Ceratophysella communis
TAGTCACTACCAACTGTGCAAAGTGTGCTGTAAAAATTTGAACTCCTTAGCTTTAGAGCCAACGCACTTAGACCTGCTGCAAATAAAAGCCCTCTAAGAGACGAGTCCATAGACACCTCACTCGCCATGCTTCGCCGAAGCTTCGGCCGAAGCTTCGGCGAAGCCGAAGCAGACCTGTTACTCGCTTCGGGCTTCGGCCGAAGCGCAAAAAATCCGCTTCGGTGCAACACTAATAATATGTTCTAATGGTGAATGGTATTTATTTTCTAGGAGTAGTTTCTAGTTATTTTCTAAAAATCAGCTGCAGGCCGAGACTGCTACATACTCAACTTAAATTACCGGGATGGGTACTTAGCCAGCATGCCAGGCATATTGTCGATACTGACGCCTTTGGAAGTCTCTATTGAGCGGTAAAAACTTAGCGAAATGAATGCAGCCAGTAGTGCCATAGTGCCATTTTGCTGTGCTATTCAGGCTTCAGGTATATAAAATGCCACTATCGTGTATCGTGTCTGAGTTCCGAATTTCTGTTAGCAGAATAAGCAACAAAAAACTGAAGTAAAAAAGGCAGATACCGCTACAGTAAAACCGCAAAACAAAAAACCGAAATTTTTTATTTCGGAATTTCGGTTGAATATAGAGAACTTCTTAGTTGAAGCCGGTAACAAGAAGTGTTTTCTTAGTTCCAGTTACCCAGTTACGAAAAACTCTTTTTTTATGCATGGTAAATCATATGCGGTCGTTGTACATCTTCGCTATTGATCAAAAATACCTATGTCCCGGCTATCAGTTTAATTTAGATGCGGCTTAGCAAATGCCTTATTAATCGAACTTCCTATGTGCGCTCAACGATTAGAAAAACTTTAGCTTAAATTACTAAAAATAACAAAATGGCTTTTCTCGGCCCTCAGGTCAGACTTAATCAATTTTCGACAAACGCAATTTGTTTTACCAGGTTTTCACATTCCAGCATTGAAAATTGTAATTTAATTGATTTGGAAATTTCCAGTGAGACTGTGAAACATGTGCGAAGCGGTGCCTTGGAACGCTAATGTAGAGATAAAGCTAGCTAGAATTTAACAAAGGAATGTATTTCTAAATAGTCGGCAGAACCTACTGGTCCAGTAAACCTAAATATAAGCATAAATGCTCGAGTTTGCGTCGAGCTAGAAATCAACCTGTACGGGTCAGGAACATTTATTCAAAATAAACTTCATGAATAAATTATACGAGCATATTTATTGAATTTCTATAATGCATAGCCTAGCAGGTGTGCTAGACATTTGCGTGCTTCTTCATACTTTAGCTAAGGCTATGCGCTCCAGTCTAGCCATCGTTCAGCCTTAATCAAGCAAAATAACAAAACGGTACGGTAGGACAAAAGAGTCACAAAATTTAATTTCGAACTCATTCCCTGCTCGTAAAGTCGATAAGTTCTTTCTGATTGGATAATAAATCAATAGATTTCCACAGCTTTGTACCTTGGGAAGAATGTAATATGCATTCACATTCGCTGGAATTCTGCATTTTGTGCTTAGGTATGAGTATATAATGTAGGCAATACTGAATATTCCCTTCTCAGCAAACCTGCCTATCATAATACATGGTTGATGGAAGCTTTCAAAATCTTCTGCGAAGCTCTGGGCAAAAATAGGCACTATATCTACTACAATAAAATATCTGGAGTTCATGACAATCGGGGATAAATGACACGCGATATATCCAACGAAAATGACTGTTGTAGTTCAGATATATGCCTTAAAATGATAGCTAAATATTTTATTCAACAAAACTTGAACCAAATCATAAATTCATAAATAATTTCAAACACGCCAAACATGGGTACCTATATACAAATTTCAAACGGGGAATATAGAAACAGTAGAGTAAAGCGACACTTCTGCGAATACTTCAAGACTCCAAGATTTGGTATTTAGGGAATACATCATAGCAAGGAAGGACAGAATTATCTGAATTGTAGGGGACTAATCCGGAGTCCGATTGTGTCCTTTCCAACTTCAGCAACCAGGCACTGAGCGCATACCTCACCCTGGAATTGTGGCAAATATGAAGCTGAGCAGAAAGGGCATTTAATTTCAGGCTTTCCACGATAAATCGGCTTGTAGGACTTTCCGCAAACAGAAAACGGGTTGTGCTCATCATAGTCCATTGGGGACTCATCAACTGGACTCTTCTCGCAAACTTGAAGGAGCTTTCTGGTTTGCTGAGCCATTTCCGGCTTCGGACCAAGCTCAAGAAGTCGGCGAGCAAATGAAGCGGCTGTTCTGTAGTTCTTCAACTTGAACGTCAAATTCATGGCAGTTCTCAGCGTAAGCATTAAGTGGACCGGCTGAAGGCTGCAATGTGTGAAATAGGCAGCCAATTCACAGCTCCGCTTTTGATCTTCAAGAGCCTCTTTCGGCAAGTCCTTGCGGAATAGTTCCATTTGCAGACCTAACATGCATAAAACAATAATAAAGATGATGCCTCCTACGGTCAGGCTCAACGAGGGCCGTGCGAACCTGAACTACAGGACTCCCACTTACCCAAAATATATTCTCGACAAACGGAAATGAGTTCTTGAGCTTCAGCAATTTCTTGTTTTCCATCTACCACCAGCAACGGAACGTGGAGGATCAGCAAACGGAACTTATCCAGAGCTTCATTGAATTTTCCCATAGTGGTCAGTTGATAGCAATTCTGTATAACGAGAATCTCAGTTAGAACGTTGTACGCACTTATATTTATGTATTTTTAAAACTGTATTTTTGAATCAACCTGAAGTCTTTGAATAAGGTCGTTCAGTTTCAGACCTACAGCAGGAACTTGGCTCTTGGGATCTTTCCAGTTTCGCAATGGGTACAAGTAGAGCGAAGGAATATTTGGAAGTGCAGAAAACGATGCTCGAGAGCGAGAATATGTGGAAACAAATATTTGCTTGAAAGGAGCCAAGTTAACCACGCCGATTTGATCTTGAAGGAGTCGTGCAGCGGATTCAAAGCTTCCAGCAAGCACGTGATCAACAACAAGCTTGGAGCTGTTTGTCCATTGTTGTGGCGCACTGACTCCCCGGGTGGGAGCAACAAAGTAGTTATCATCTGCACCAGCAGGAATGCTTGTTTCCAAGTCGGCAGGGAGCTCCAAGTCTTCATCCACGTCCCAGCCACCTCCTAAAGCAGAATATTCAGTCTCAAGTCGTCCACAAATCAAAGAATTACATGGGAATAAATAATCTCTGTATCACACACCCTCTTCTCCTCCTGATCCAATATCTTGCTTCTCAGGTGCATCCTCATCAAATCCCAGATCGTCGTCTCCCCAACCTCCAGTCGGGGTAATATCCAATTCTTCAGTAGTGAGCGCGGCACTGGTGATTGCTCCAGTGCCCTTGCTCTTGCTTAGGGCAGCACCTTCAAACAAACTCTACACAAGGATAATTTATTAATTGATTTCCAACGCCTACAACAGAATACAAATCATTTCCTTTTCTGATGAAAGCTGAAACATACCTTGGAGACGGTGAGCAGCGGCCAGTTGCTTTCACTTTGAACAAGTGGAGGGCTTGGTCGAAGCAGACGAGCGGAAGGACTTGGGACAACCTTAGCAACCTGCTCAGGTTCAAGATGCTCGGCAATATTCTCAGCTTCATCGTTAAGTCCATGCGTGGCAGCAGTCAAGTAAGCAAGAGAAAGCTGACCACATCCCTACATAAGCCAACAGAAATATTATCGTTTTAAAAATATACACTTAAATTACATACATCCTCCTAGTACTAATCTAAAGTTAGCTATTATTTAGTTTACCTTAAGGATTTTCACACGTTCGCCCACATCGCCAAGCAAAAGTGCATTCTGATAGTGGGATGATACGTCTTTCCGAATTTCGGCTATCTTCATCATCTTTTTCAATTTATCCAAGTTACCAGTAATCAAGTACAGAAATGTCAACTTGTCAAAGTTCTTTGTTCTCTGATAGCACATTTCAACCACCTGGAAAATCAAATCGTTGTTGGTCATCGGCTTCTACAGGAACACATAATAAATTCTATTCGAAGTTGAAAGCTTACTTGATGATTTCCTTGAAACAGTGCGGCCTGTCCCAACTTATCCCAGCATGGTTTATCATCCAAGGATTTGGCTGCTTCTAAAGCGATCTCAATATTTCCACATTCCAACGCGAGTGCAAACCTGGTCTTCTCATCCTTGACAAAATGGAGAGCGACTTCTGGATATCCTTTCTTTTGCAAGTAGGATATGATTGATTGTCCAACCAGCTTCGCATTGCGAACCATATACAAAACCTATATACAACCAGGTGGGTTAGTATTAATTGATCACCTAATTAAACACGTATTATTGCACTATCCTCTTACTTCGTCATATTTTCGATTGATGAGGGCCAGTTTGAAACGATACTCAGTAGGATCAACATTCAAGACGCAGGCCTTGGCTTGTCTATCCAAGCAAAATACCTGCTGGTTTCGTATTTTGGTAATATAGATAGGAAGATCAAGAGTTCGAATAATTCCGCTGTCCCTATAAATTCAAAAAAAGGAAAATTATAGACAGGTTAAAAGAATCCACAAATACTACCATGAGGTAAAATCATATTTTAAATTCACCTACCCATTCAACATAGCGTATTTGATATGATTGCTTGTTGTATAGATGAAAACACCCGAGTCATCCCAAGCACCGGATTTGACGTGAGTGCTCTCCTGAAGGGTGCACAGAATTTGCAATTTCCTGTTGCAAAGAGTAATGCCCCTCTTTGCTAAAAGTGCCACGTGAGTCAACTCGTTGGACCAAATTACGTATCGAACTCTAGCGGCCTTAACTTCGGCCAAAACTCTGAAATAGCAAAAAAAAAAAAAGCGTTTTTATTTCTATTCTATATTTAGTTATAAATATAATACGGGGGGACAGGCTGAGCTCATACTATTGTAAATAATGGATTATTTAATTACCGCTTTTGTTGAACGTCGAACAGCGTCAACAACTCAGGCTCTCGTAGCAGAAGCATTCCGGTACCAGCATAGAATATTTCATCACAATTTGGAGCCTGGATCTTCTTGTTGACTTCATTCTTCAAATTCTTAATCACGAGCTACAATATGGAATTAATAAAAAAAAATCGTTAGGTAAAATTCAAGAATGGAGAACACTCCGTCGAGTCGAGCACTGAGCAGAATAATAAATTACTAATTTTTTTAGTAATAAACAAACATTATGAAAGTTCTTACTGATTGATTGCGATCCAGAACTGCAAAGCGGTTACGTGCCACCCAGATACACGTCATTCCCGAAGACTTCTTGCAATCCGGAGCATCAGGAGTCTGAGAATCACTTTCCTTTGGAATTGTGTAGAGCTCATAGCTACTGTTCTCGACGTTAGCAGCTCGCGTGGTCAAGAGAACAGCATTCTCAGCTGGATTGTAAGACATGCTATCAAATGTACAATATTGCGAGTTAGTTAATGATGCATTAAAAATTAGACGGTTCCAAAATTCCAGCATACAAGTCTACAATTTTCCAACATTCGAAAATTTCATAGGTTAAAATACCTGTGCACAATGCCTCTATTTCCACCACGTAATTGCATCACAGCAGTGTCCTTGGAGGTCGTCAAATCCAATCTACGCAAGTAGCGATCTTTCACGTAGTAAATTAGATTGCCATGAATTGCATAAGCAGGTCTCTCCCTCTCCAACTGTACAGACGAATTTCGGGTTTAATTAAAGTTCAGCACGAAACATTTATAAACTAAAAACCAATTAGCGTCTCCAAGAAATTCGTACCTTGAAGATAATCATACCGGAATCATGCCCTGCCGCAAATAGGTTCAAGGACGGATGTGCACTCAATACCCAAAACCGATCATGTTCTCGTCGGAAAGTATGAAGACAGGTACGCTTGGTCATATCCCAAACACGAATGCTTTTGTCTTCCGAGTTGGACAAAATGAAATCTTGTCGGGGATGGAAGAGTACGCAAGAAACGTTGTTGTAATGTCCACGGCAGGTATCCACTTCCCAAGCCTGTGTATTAAACACATAAATCACTGCGATAACTTAAATTTGACAAGTGAAGTCACTCTTGCACATTTGCGTACTGCAATCCAACGAATTGTTTACCTTGGCTTCGTTCATTCGCCATAATTTTACTAAGCGATCATCAGCTCCGGACACGATTAGGGGCAACGTGGGATGAAAGTACGCCCAGTTGACACCTCGATCATGACCTTCTAAGACATGACGAACCACTGCGTCCGACTGACCAAACAAGTCTGTTGTGCCTGCATGTCGCATATGGTCCTCCATGGAAGCGGCACCAGGAGCTGTGTTCTTCTTCCTCAGTCCTAATGCATTTGTGATTTCAGAGTGAGATCGGATTGCATCATTTTTCTGATGTTACACGTGTAACACTTTGCATTGCAAAAAGTCACACGTTGATGTAAGAATGATATTAAGGTGAAAAGCGTGAGTTGATAAATTAGCACAACGAATTAATTGTTACAAGAAAAGATAGTTTTACGCCACCGACAGTTCTGGAAGGATTCATCTCGTTCCTATTTTCTCTTGAACCAGTTCTCATATAAGTATATTGATTTGATGTTTAAATAAATACACCTAATTACACAGGTTCCTGCCACTCCACCCACATCAGATTGTTAATACGACTGGTTAAAAGAACAGAGTGTTTAGTTAACTGCAGCTTCTAATTGATAGCTTGGCATTGGAAATTCGTACAAAACCCATGCACCACAGCAATGGCATAAATATTGTAGGAGCCATTGCGCCATACAATACCAAAAATACAAATCCAAGCTGGGAATCCTTCCAGAAAGCCAGTGACTTACCCTGTCTGGCTGCTATACCTGTGATGTCCCAGACTCGAACAGTTTGATCCAGAGATGCGGAAACAATTAAGTCCTCGACGAGATGAAACTGAGCGCACATCACGTAGTGATTGTGTCCCGTCAAAATGCAAATGCATTGTCTGCTCTGCCAATTCCAAATTCTAATGGTTTGATCATCGGAAGCACTGAGAATCCAGGGATACTTGTGATGAAACACAGTTGTTCGAATATAGTCCAAGTGTCCAAGCAGTGTGAACAAACATCTTCGCTGCTTGTAGTTCCACACCTGATAGGCACAAATTCAATTCAGATTAGGGTTTCTAGCCTTTTTTAAGTCAGGCTGGCACATTAGAATTCCATCCAAGATCCTACCTTAATTTTGTAATCATCGCCTCCAGAAACAAAGAGCGGTTGCTGATTATGGAAGCAGACTCCACGAACGGGACCATCATGCTCCTCAAACTTGTCCAGTAAAGTGCACATCCGGTAATCCCATAATTGAATGGTGCCATTGTGCAGACTATTAAAAATAGAGAAAAAGCATTTCATACACGGAACGAATCAATCATTTCAGAGAACAAGGAACAAGTTACGAAAGGAATGGGTTGTGAATAAGCATTATAAAATAATGAATGTCTGTACGGGTCTCGGCCATTAATCGGACAATAAACAAATTATTATTATATTATTATAAAATAATGTAGCATCGATTGAACACAAACCAAGGATATGAATGAATGCAGTTTGTCTTTCGAAAGACATTTGGTATTCAGATTCCGTTTTTAATTTAAAATAAGCAGAACAGCAATTGGGCCTGGGCATACGCCCCATTTTCCAGCTCGACATCATTTAACATTCGGAGCTGTTAGAGATTACAGCAGAGGACATGACAGGTCATCAAGTAAAATATTCATTTGACAAAACGCCAAGATGCACACTAAATGCTCCTTTCCCTTTCATTAATTAATATGCACCATAAATCAATGATTTGGATTACGTAGCACAATGCAGCTACACGCTTACAAGTCGTTAGTCGGCTGAAGGGAACACAGCGCTTGCTACACTTCAAGGAGTTCAATTGAGTTGAATTTGGCTGGATGAAGGGTGTGGTGTTGATGTTGATCCATTTCTGAGAACTAAGTCAGAGGGAACCTGAGGATGAAATAATTGGGTCACTAATTACCAATCAACTAGTTTTTCTGATCACCTACGAGTCAAAACCGGTCTTCCTTGGTTTTTACTTTCCTTTCGTTCACCGTTATGCTTGTGACAATCTTGTCTAAACCTCGTGCTGCAACTTAGCCTGCTTGTCAAACCATGGCTGAACAATTAGTTCAGATTATAAAAATAAAAAATTAAGAATTATGCAAACTGAATTTCAATATTTCATATCAGATCGACCAGACAGACGCGACATGCCAATGACAATCGAAGGAGCCAATGTTAAAAGACCTATTATTGCAACTCGGAATCAAGGTGCTGCTGGTTGTACTTTGAATAAAATACTGCCTTATCGGCACTGTGTTCAATTTTCAATGATCTCTGTTCAATTCCAACAGACGCTTCCGTATTTGGAGAAATAAAAATTCTTACGTTGCTTTGAAGGCCGTAGGACAGAGAACATGTTAATGAAGCAATAATATGATAAATGACCAGTCAATACAAGTTGAGACCAATTACCTAAAACATTTGCATTTTTTCTGGTAGTGAACAATGATAAAACATAAATCCCATTTTCAACAGCCATAATAATTTCCAAAGAACAAGTTCTATCTCTATATTACCTGAACGGGGTGTGATTGGGGCGAGTACAAGGGCTGCTGCGCTGTTGCGTGCAGGGCAGTGGTCCTGCCATCAAAAAATCAAGAATGACAAGGAGTAAGTATATCTAACTAGATCAGATCTAATCATTACCTATTATAACTATGAATCCTTTCAATCAATACGTCTTTGGTCTTGACTCGTGAAACTAGACACAACATCCTCAGTTGCTTGTTTTCAGTTCAAGTAACTCGAGTTTTATTGAGTTCGAAAAAAACATTAACTTATAACAGGAATCAGATCCAAAGTATAAACAATAACGATAGTTTTAATCTCAAGGAAACCTGATACCGAGCCTCCACGACACACACAGCTTGCAGACATGAGGGAATTATGGAGTTCAATTGTAAGTTAAGACAAATACGAACTTCTTTTTCTTGCAAATAATCCTTTAAAAATACAATTTCGTGTAATTACAGATATTAGTGTTGGGTATCTGCCATGTTGGATTTCTACGACCTGTCGCAGGACAGAATTACTACTATTTTCATAGGACCAATCACCCAAGTATATTCCAGTCCGCTAACGATAATTATCAACTACCTCAACCAATTGCGCTCCAGAAATATTCCAGTTCCAGCACCAGCACCTCTTTTCAATTCTCCATTTACTTCCAACTTTTACTCGAGATCAACATATGAAACCAAACCTTTCCAGCCACCTTCAAACCTGAACATTATATCCAATTCTGCCACTTTCCCTCACGCATATGTTCCAGTAAAACAGTACACACCCATCCAACCACAGCAAAACTTCATCAGTCAATTTCCAGCCCAAAGTTACTACCCAGTTTACAATGCCCCTGCTCCCGTACCTGTGCCCATCTACACTCAACCCCAGCCACAGTTAGCTAACTTTCAAGTTAGTCCCAAATTAAAGCCTTTGAAGACCTCTTCGCCCACTAGCTGCAATTCCAGAGTACTTTCAAGTATCAAATCCAGCTCCAGTTCCAGTCTCCACACTGAAATTTGGGAAAGCAGTCTATCAGCAACCCACTTTAAACGGTAAGCTATTTCAGCTTTCTAAGCACGATACATGTGAGAAAACAAACTCTCTAACGTGTTTATAATTTTCTGTAGTACTGCCTCAATACTATCAAATCAAGCAACTCTATACAATCAAGAATGAAAAGCCCGGAGTTACAGGGTACAGCTACTCACTTGGAAATAACGACCATGTTACGTCGACGATTACAGTGAATTTTGGATCGTCCAAACGCTACGAGCCAATAGGTCTAGCTCCACAAAAATCCTTTGGGTTAGGAGTGGTGTCCACTCAAGCCAAAGAGGACACTCCGTCGCCGACAACAGCTTCAGCTCAAATACCGCCAGCAGAACAAGGAGAAAGTCACGCTAACACGACTACCACTGTGCTTCATAAAGAAGAAGAAAAGCCAGAAACAACAAATCCTGAGCCAGCAGCGGATGTCGATTTTGGAACGGGACCGTTGGTGGATCAAGGGGAGCTAGACCCCACAAAAGATAATACCGACCAGGTAAGTCAACTTAGATTTTCAATTTAAATTAGTAAAACATGATCAAACTCAAGCTCCGCGAGAGAAATCGATACTTACAGGAATGCTGCTAATATAATGAGTTTACTGTATACTACAGGATGAACAAAAATATTTCCCAGATCTAAAGTCCCCGGGTGATGAAACTGTGCCCGAAGTTGCTGACGCAGATATAAGCAACACCCCGCAGACTTCAGAACAGCCAGTTATAACCAAGGGCATTGGAGTAATGCTTCAACCTCCATCAGAAGCGTCTCCTCCTTTGGAACCTACAATATCGAATGCTGACAACGACAGTAAAAACGAGGAGATTCCACTGGTCGAAAGCTATGCCGATAAAGACGAACGCTGGGATTCCAACACTTCCAGATGCATCGCCCGCCGAACCAAGCGAAGCAAGTCCTCAAGGACAACCGGTCGAAGCCGAAGGCACTAATGACAGCAGCAGCTCAACACTTTCATCAGTACCCCGAGCTGATGAAGATGTTGAAAAAACTGCGAACATTTCTCCTCCAGAATACGATTACTTCACGGATCCAGATATTGGTATGAGAACGGGCATCCGATCATAAATAATCTCAAGTGATGGTTTGAAAGATTATTTTGTACACTCAAACTTTCACACTTTCAGCTCAAAAAGAAATAGTTGAAGTGAGATCTCTGGACACCAAAAATCCTCCAAAGTCTCAAGCCTTGGAACCCCTCCCCGCCGATGTCAACCCGAAATTGACTTCCGATCATACTACCACAGAGATTCCATCCAGTAGCAGCACTGATCTTGGCTTGTTGATTCCAGAAAACGTAACTGAAGCTAAAGAAAGTACGAATAATACCGATTCTGAAGTAGCCATCACCACGGAGCCCCCTCAAGGTGACACAAGTAGTGACGTCGATAAAGAAACTTTGGCCGGCACTAAGATTGAGTCATCCTTTTCGATGACAGTCACTTCCAGCTCTAGCTCAGGAAGTACTGAAACTCCAGTCATGACAACCATTTCAAACCGAACAATAGAAATTGATAATCGTAAAGTTCGGGTAGTAATAAAGCGTCGAGTAAGTCGTCCTGCACGCAGAACACGTTTTCCACTTGTCCTACCCTTACCACGAGAATTTTAGAAGGAATATTGCAAGCTGTATTTAACGCCTAGTTTGTATTTATTTGTAATTTGTAAGAGTACGGATGTGAATGCTGAATAGAGTGAAATTGACATTATTATGACTGATGCTTTGCTGCTTAGCATTTAGAAACTCCTTAAATACACGAATATTTTTGAAAATTAAGGAAACCGCCGGTGTCGATATGTTTGGCTTATATTTTTAAATAGGTTTGTATTAATTTTATATGTGATTTTCGTCTGTCTGATTGGACTATTTAATGCCTTTTTGGGTCAGTAATCGATAGTTATTTCAGTTATTCATTAAACGTTTAATACTGCAAACATTTTTCTGTTTCGTTTAATTTTAATTGCGTCAGAGAAACGTGTTTGAAGTCAATTCCAGCCTGGTACAGATACCTATCCCATTAATCAGAACTTCTTTCCTGTACTTAAGATTAGTGAGACAAATAAAAATCCTATATTCTAAATTACGTATTCAGTCTAAAGTAATAACAAACCTCAGTTGCATTTTTCGGTAAATCATTATAATTCTTTGGGACGGTGACAGGTTCCGGCCACCCTCTGGCTTATGAATATGAACAATGAAGATTTAATAACATTAAAAAATATATTAAGGCTTCAAACTAGCAAGTTTAAAGCATAAAAAAGACGCGCATAAGGAATATTCGAAAAATGAAAAAGAAGGCTGCTGCTGAGAACGGACTGAAGGAACAGTTCATCTTGTGAACATAAGAAAAGCAGACGAGTTTTAGTTTTAAAAATAACGTCTAATTCAAACCAACGGATGTAAACGTCTTCGCGACTGCGACCGGGATATACGTGTGCCGTTTAACTGGGATGTCGCCGGTGACCGGCTTTCAGTTATCTTTCAATGTACAATGTGCAAAGCAATTGTCTGTTATTTTTACCTCTACATTGTGTTAATTATACTATTGCGGTCATATAAAAGCATAATAAGCCGAGTATTCCCAACGGGCAGTACCATCAAGGCGGAGCTGAGGTCAAAGCAGGGAACGTTGATCATATGGTGCATGGTTTGAAAAGGAAAGTGGGTGGCCTAGCTGCAACTGCATAGCGTATGAATGACGTGTTCTACCTGGCGAGAATCCATGGTCTCTTGGGGTGGAAGGCGAGTCCCTTGACACGAGCGGACTTGCTCTCGAACTTGGTCAGCATGTTGTGGAGTGACCCAAAGTCCTAGGTCACCGTGACAGATGTTCCTCTGTTTGTCAACTTTGAACTTCTTTCAGCACGGACCAGATAATGTGACAGCAGAGGAGCGAGTCGAGAGAAAGGTTTTTGACTGACGTGGAGGAAAAGCCGAGTTCCCGTGGGCCATGGGCCTCGCTCGGCGCTATCTTCAAATTCCGCCTGCTCGACAAAGCGTCATCCAATACTCCACTCACCGTTTTCCGTGCCGGTCAAGTTCTCACTCATTTGTTGTTTGTCATTTGCTTCTGTCTTCCAGTGCCGGTTTCGGCATCCGTAATCAGTTGTTGGTCAAAGCAACATCGTGAGGCGTCAAAATTGGAGAGGTACTCCGGTCTCAACTGTCAACTGTACACGAACGCCAGGGCGTAAATTGTATTTAGCGTAGCTAAGACTCTGTGTGGTTTTGTCACTTGTCAAGAAAAGATGAAGGGCATCCATGTAAAGAGTGGTCCTTTCAAGACCCTTCCGCCGAACAACAGGGAACTGGATGCCCAGGCCATCGAGGCAGCCGTTCGATCTGGAAACATCAACATCTCAAATGGTATTCAATTAATATTATGTTTATGTACCATTTAAGATTCATTATGTCATTTTGAATTCATACTGCAAATGCATACTGCCCCACGTTTAGTTGTTAGTACGTTGCGTTGAAGGCAGCAGTTAAATCCATGAAGTATTTTACTTATAAGACTAACCTGATAATTTGACCATTTTTCAGAGTATATGGATCTGCAGATCGGAGATGCTCTATCAAAAGAAAAGAAAGCCAGCTTAGAAGAGCTGGAGAGACGAAAAAGAGCCCGCTTGATGAATGTAAGTACAGATGATGAAGAAGTTAAAAAGGATTTAAGAACTGTCGGTGAAACCCATTTGTTTATTTGGTGAAGGACCGGCTGACCGAAGACAACGGTTGAGAGATGTTCTTTCCAGGTATAACAATTTTCTTGTGTTTTACATTCCATTTTAGATTATGATGACCGCCCAGGTGATTCGTGTATCACGACAAGTTATTCGTTTGTAGTAATTTATGGAAAATTAAAAGAGTCATTTATAAGTGATATTGAATTTGATTTATCTTCTTTGGTAGAACTGGTGTTGAAGCACTTCTTCGTAGGGAACTGGATGAGCGTAAGTTGTAGTTGTATATACCATACCATGTAGGTAGGTTTGATGTTCAAATAAGACATGGTTCGGAAAAGGTAATGGGGTATTTTCTTAATTTTTAGAGAAACCTGCACCAGAAAAGGAGCAAGAGTCGACTTGGTATCATGAAGGACCTGACTCACTCATGGTGGCTCGGAACTTTATTTTAGGTGAGGGTGACAATTACGCCGTGAGGAACGGAACTCGGAACCTAATTATTTAATCGTACTTAATGATTCCGTAATAAAGTAATAAAGCGAACGAATTATAGTCTGTGAGGCCCTCGGGCATTGTATCGGACTATAAACGCCAAATTATTTATTTATTAATGATTCCGTAAGGTTGTGTAACCAGTGCTTTTATATTAATTTTTAGAGTACTCACTTCAACGGGCAAAGGAACGATTGGAAGAGGCCCGTCTACACCGCAATATACCGGATGCTGTGAAACTGGCCAAGCGACAAGAATTACAAAAGAAGTTGCAGATTGCAAATATTGTCTCAAGTCAAGTTGCGGACGCTAGACCAATCTCTTACGTTCAGTTTAGTCCCAACTCTAAACTCCTCGCCACTGCCTCTTGGAGTGGATTGATCAACTTATGGTCAGCTCCAGACTGCAAACACGTGCAAACTCTGAAGGGACACAGTTCCAATGTCAGCGCCATTGTTTTTCATCCCCGTGCGACGATTTCCCTGAGAGATACGGATTGTTGCATGGCTTCTTGTTCAGTTGACGGCTCTGTGAAATTATGGAATTTCCAGAAGTAAGTTTCATTAACAATATTTCGTAGGTCTCTCAATCATTTGGTCACGCGATTGATGAGTTATAGGGTGAATATTTTGTTTCAGCGATGAACCGGTAGCAGATGTTCCAGGTCACACTGCTCGTGTATCAAGAGTGATGTATCATCCATCAGGACGGTTCCTTGCCACTTGTTGCTTCGACTGCTCCTGGAGATTATGGGATTTGGAACAGCAGGAGGAAGTGTTGCATCAGGAGGGTCACAGCAAACCAGTCTATTGCATTGCATTTCAAAGCGATGGGTCACTTGCTGTCACTGGTGGGAAAGATTCATTTGGACGAGTTTGGGACTTGAGAACTGGTCGTTGTATTATGTTTTTAGAGGGTCATCTTAAGTCCATTTTGGGAGTTGATTGTTCACCTAATGGGTAAATCCTTCACAATTGATTGGGAGGGATTATCAGTCAGGCGTTCCGTGGAATTTAAGCAGATGTTTTAATTCCCTTTTGTTTAATTATAGATATCAAGTGGTCACAGGAAGTGAAGACAACACTTGTCGAGTTTGGGATATTCGTCAGAGATCTTGCGTTTATACTATTCCAGCTCATACAAATCTGATTTCTGGAGTAAAATACCAACCTGGTGATGGAAGCTATTTGGCCACTGCATCATATGATGGCACAGTAAAGGTAACAATCCTTGCATTTTAGGTTTTTAGGTATAATAACATTTGCAATTTTAATCCAAACACTGCAATACTTGAATTTAGCTGTGGCTGAGTGGAACTTGGCAGCCGTTGAAGACTCTAAAGGGCCACGACGGTCGTGTTACCTGCGTTGACATGTCGGCGGACGGGCAGTACATTGCTACGTCGTCTTTTGATCGCACTTTCAAGTTGTGGACTTGGGAAGACTAAAGATGAGCTCGTCCAGCTGTCGTACAAATGGTTATCTAGCTATTTAATTTAGTCGGCTTTTATACAGTTTTCTATATATATGATAAATGTCGACACTGTGACCGTGTAATATTAAAATCATCTTCTTCACCTCCCTTAACCAAAAAATGGCCTTGCTTGTAATGTATCGCGTGAATGGTAATGGCGATAACGCGTCGGCAGTTTTCGCTTTGAATAGTTTTAGTTGAAGTACGTGAGCTTCACTTACCGCCAACTCTAGCAGACGCATGGTTATAAAATAGCGTTTTAATAAGTGCAGCGCCAATTAACTGGTTGGTTAATCAAATCATACTAATAATTCTAGTCGTAACGTTTTCGCTTTTTTTTTGAGTACATCGTTTCATGACAACAATAAAGCATGTAAGTTTACTCTTTATAAAGTGAGAGTGGAACATCCAATTACGTGTAACA
>VNWX01001283.1:0-15766 GCA_009869905.1 Ceratophysella communis
GACACACACTCCAAATTATATAAGAGATTCTTTGTTTTAATCGTTTTCAGTAGGATGGTGGATGCTCGCCCAACAGCAGACGGAAGTACGGTCAAAGGAAGCTGAGATGTGACTGTGATTGTGAGGTGCTCATGCTCAGGTTGTTAATTGAATACCTGATCTAAGCGCTAGCAGCCCCGCCGCGCTAGTGCACGACGGGTTTACACATTGTATCAGCGCCGTCACTTTCCCTGCCACGACCTTCGACACGCGATGAGCTGCTAGTACTATAGTATATAGTATAGTATTAGCTAGTGTATATGGTTTATCGAGTTGGCAGTGGCAGTTGACCTCTTTTATATCTCATAGCATCACCGTTCTCACATCGATGCAAGATGCATAACATGATCATGGCAGTCCGTGAAGCGTGCGTTCACGACACGGCACGGTTCACCTACAGATTGGTTTACGTTGAAGTATATGAATTCATGGAATGAACCGTATTTGGTATTGATAGGTACTTAATACTTGGTACTCGGTGTCGGTACTTTTCGTCAAGAAGACGTGTAGGTAGGTACCCGACCCACCGAACTATAGATCATAGTAATCAATCACAGCGTGTCTAGACATAATAGAAATAGAGCTGCCCCACAATGTTCGTCCACGGAATTATGCTAGACTACAGAGCTAATTAGATTTATTTGAATTTTTAATGTTATTTATATATTTATTTAAGTACCTAAATAGTGTTGTATTTTTTTTAAACCGACATCGAAAGAAATGTTGAGTGATGTTAGGCTAACAGCAGGCTTCGTTTTTTAGTTAGCTGGCCATGGCTGGCTGGCTGCACTTTTGCTGATGGAAGAATATGTAGTAGTAGCAGCAATTACGTCACTAACAAAATTTTAACTACAAAGCATTGCTATCAAAATCAACGTACAGTACTCTAGCCATACAAATAGAATCAACAAAGTCATAGACTAATACAAAGAAGTTAATACGAACAAGGAGGTTATTCAGAAGAAATATTTTAACAGGTTGAGTGGTTGAGGTTTTTATACCGTACACATTTTGATGAATGCAAAAATGCAAACAGCTTTGTCTACAAAGTTAAATTTTAGAATTTGTAAGTCATCAAAATAAATTATACATATCTTAAAAATTAACCTAAACTTATATAAATAAACACTAAAAATCTTGATATACTTAGGTAGAGCTTTTCAAGCAAGTGCCGCAGGCAGATGGAGGATGAAATATTCCTTTTGCTAGAATCGAGTTTCTACGTGCATTATATGTAACATATTTTTGGCTACTTTGAGCTACACGTATATAAAGGAAGCGAAGGTCACAGATCCTTCAAACACGTTGTCGAAAACCGTATTAGGCCAAAATTGCATGAAAACTTAAATACAAGCTCATAATGAGAAAGGGTTATGTTATGTTTAATAACTACTACACTACTAAAGATTAGTAGCTCTAGTTTCTATTTTTAGGAAGCATAGTTGCAAAAGCTGGGCGTCTTTCATCTTAATTCGTATTTCAGTTCTCTTCATCCCCTTCGAACTCATCCTCCTCTCCTTCATCGTCGTCCAAATGTTCTGCTGGTGCTTGCGCTGCGGTCGAAGGCGTAGCCGTTCCCATTCCCAGCTCTTCCTCCGTGTCCGATGCTAGGTCAATTACCTCGATGTTCTGCTCCTTTTGTGGCAATGTCGACTGAGTGTCCCACGCCCACTCCTCGTCCTCTTCCTTGCCAGCGCCGTCTGCTCGCCCTTCTTGTTCTAATATATCAGTATGTTCTGCTTTGAAGTGACGGCTCAGTCCGAAGAGAGATGCGAATATTTTATTGCAATATTCACACGGGAAAAAGTCCGTGGTTTCAGGTTGGATTTCAGGGATATCAATATTATTATGCTGATCATGATTTGTCAATGCCTCCGGTTGTGGTAGTTGTTCGACTTCGGCTAAGCTTTCTCTCGGTTTTATGTTGCTAGGATTATCAGACAACGGTGATGCTGGAATCAGGGTCAACTTTGCTTCGACGACACAAGATGAGTTTGAGTATTGTGTGCTGTGATGACCGGAGCTCTGGCTTGTGGGAAAGTCTTTACCGCACTTCGGGCAAAGAAACGGGAAGTGGTCTGAAAACAATGCATTTAACCAGTCAATTCAAGCTAGTGAAAATCTGAATAGGATATTGTAAGTATCGGAACACCAACCTGAATGAGATTTTACGTGTTCCGCAAGCATACACTTGTTGGAAAATTTTCTGTTGCAGTTCGGAGCTGAGCAAAGAAATGTTACACGAAAGTGAATCAGAAAATGTACACCGAGCGTTGATTTTGATGGAAGTGTTTTGTTGCACAAATGGCAAATAAATGTGCCTGGACTCGTATGTTGGTGCATGTGTTCGACAATATCTTTATATCCAAAGAATTTTTCCTGGCACGTGGTGCATTCGTATTCCGTATTTCCAATCTTATTGTGTGCTGAAGCATTCAATGTGCGTCCTGATTCAGATGAAATATCTCCTTTTTTACCTGTGGAACATGGGGCTTCCGTTTCGGCTCGTTTTTCACTTCCCAATTCCGACACTGCATTTGAATCGGCAACCATGAAACTCGTTTGTGTCATATAATCTTCCATCATTAGTGGGAAAACCTCAGCACTTATTGATCCGGCGACTGAGAGATTTAAGGAATCGTTCTCCTGTAAGTCTGACGCCTGGATGAAAAGTGCTGGTGGAGCGATGACGTTTTCTGGCACGGCTTCAGACAAATCAACTTGACAGTGAACATTTTCTTCGGACGTCTCTTCATCTTCGCCATTATTCAGCTGACTTGAATCAGTTGATGAGGGGCGCTCCCCTGGCCTCGGAGAATCATCGCCAAGTCCAATGGGTAACGACATGTCACTACCGCGCTTTACACGGCAGTAGATTTGCTTATGTCGATACAAGTTTGCTGGGTTCCCAAATGACATATCACAGAATTGACATCTGAAAGAAAATCATAGCTTGTTATTTGTTATACTATATTTAAATTCCACCATGCATTGAACGTTTTTTTTTGCTTTCGAATTTCAAAAGCATGTTTTGATTTTCGGAAATTACATATGCAATGCATAGGTAAATGTAATCAGGTAAGACAGTCGGTGATGACTCGCTCTTAATGCTCACCCTCACCTGTATGGTTTTGCTCCAGTATGTGAGTTGATATGTATTCGAAGGGCATCTTTACGAGTCATTCTTTTGCTGCAATATGGACATTGATGAATCTTCAATAAATCCTTTTCGATCTCTTCAGCAGTTTTGAATTTTTTTGGAGTTGGCGATCTAACTGAAATATTTATTGGTTTGTCCACATTTATTTGGGGCTCATAGACGAATTCTGAGCTAATTTTTATATTGTGAATAATTTGACAATGTCGAACGTAACTGGAATAAAGTCTAAACGTCATTCCACAATGTTCCTGGTCACAATTGTAAAGAGTTTCTTCGTCTGTACGAAGCTCCTGCACTGGAGCTCTGATTAGAGAGGACAAATCGTCACTGTCCAAATCATTTGAAGCCGGGGCCTTTTTTCGCCGAATGATGCGGAGACTGTTATCGTGGGTTGCACCTGGAATTATTGCAACTGACTCGTTGAACAGCTTCGGTAGAACTAATCTTGAAGACTTAGGTTCTGGACCAGTCTCATCAGACAGAATCGATTCAGCCACTTTGATGTTTTCTTCAGTGTGAATGCTGCTATGAGCATCGGCATATTCAGTAGCATGTTGACGTTTATTCGCATTCTCCAAGTGCGTTTTCGCATGACGCTGTAGAGCTGGCATCGACGGAAAGTATAGGGCACAGCGTTTACATTGGAATGGAAGGCTTGAATTATGATTCGTCATTCTGTGATTCAATAAGCTTGAATTCGATGGAAATGACTGCGAGCATTCTTGACAGTCGTAAAGCTTTTCTGAATTGTGAAAGCTGGCATGAATCTTCAAGCTTTCTTCTGAGGCCAACTTCCGAGGACAGTCTGGACATTTGAATGTTTTATTAGTTTCGTGGCGACGCATGTGAGTTCGCAATGCATCTAAGTTTGGAAAGGTCTTCTGGCAGGTGGTACATGACAGTGGGTTACCTTCGCGATGTTGTCGGATATGAGCACTCAGATCAGGTTTGAAACTGAACGTCGCCAGACAATAGGAACATTTGAAGGATTCGAATCCTGTCGCTGCATCAATAACTTTAGAGAAAAAAAACTTGGGTTGGTTGGATGAGCTTCCACGATCACCACCAATATTTCCTGATTTTTCATGAGATTCTGAGATTTGTTGTGGTCGTTCTGGATGAGATTTCCGCATGTGGAGCATCAGATCTTCATATGTCACACATTGCTGGAAACAATTTTTCTGCAGGCAAGTGAATTTGGAAATCTGCTCAAGATTTCTTGGCTTCTTTTGTTTAGTGTGAACTTTAGAATGAAATTCTAGATACCGTTGCTCGGCAAAGCTGCTGCTACACTGAGGACATTGAAACATGTTATTTGAAGCTGTGATTGTTGCTGCTGGACTTTTGACAGGTTTTTTTCCAAACACGTTCGAATTGAAGAAAGCATCTTCAGGTAAACTGGCATCTGAATCTGAATCCGTACCAAGAGGATTTCCATTCGACTCATCAATTTCTTCTACGCATTCGCCGTGATTTGCATATACTTCGGTCGTTTCCTGAGGCAAGCTCACCAAATAATTATCATCCCTCCTCCTGTTCAAGTCCTTCCTTCCTGCATACTGCCTTGCTGGAATCATCCTGTAAAGAAATAAAATATGTACTTACGTGCAATTGAAAGTAATGCCAATATGAGCTCCGAAATTGATCAGTTTTCGGTTTAGAATAGAAATATCAAAGGTAATTTCCTTGAAAATTAAAACAGTAAAAGGTAATGTCATGCATCTGGACTGGAATTGAGTAAACGCACTTCGAGGCTGCTTTCTGCTGTCGAGGAGACCCCATAATTTCATCAAGACGTTCCAAACGGACTTCAAGATTTTTTACTTGCTGGGGTTGTAAGCTTGATGTATTTTTCTTTGGTACGCCTGTGGTTGCGCTTGGGCCATATGTTCTAAACACCATATTAAATATTATATCATCATTACGTAGAAGTTTAATGAAAATAGAGAAGTTTCTTTGGGGCTGAATTTCAGCTTAAATGATTATCTTATAGCTATAGCATCACTCACCTCGCCAGTGACGACGATTGTTGTTGCCGTCGTTGTGGCCTTGGCTGCAGTTTTTCTTCAGCTTGCCGATGCACGCTGACACTATCGTAGTAACTGTAGTCATCACGATTCAGTGCCGAAACAATTGTTCTTTTCGGTCGTTCCTTCATGACCCCACTAGCACTGCTTTACCTTCACCTGCAACAGGACAAAGCAATCAAAGTAAACATTATTCATTGTACTTGGAACTTGCAATTTGATATTCACCCACTCTACAAGTACATAAATACTGCAATAAAATATTTTCTTCAGTAGGACCGTACTTTATGTACTACATATATGTAACATCTGCATTCTAAATACTAATATTTCATACGGGTATGGTATGGGTATAATTTCTAAATGTTCCTGAGCACTTTGCCTTGGCCTGTCGTACAATATAAATATCAGCCAGTACCAGTAATCGCAAACTGAATTCTCGCATGGAGCTATGAGCTCTTATGAGCAACCGCCCGCATGCATCATGCATCCCATGCAATCCATGCGCGAAATCTCGCCATCTTTCGCCCATCGTGGTTGCCGGTTTGGCGCTTAGGAGTTGCTATGCAATTTATTCGCGAAATCTCGCTATCTTTTGCCCATCATCGTTGCCGCTGCTGTGGCGTGGCTTTCCAAAGGCGTTGTACATGGTATAGTCAATTTATTTGAACGCGGTGTCAGTGAAGGTGAAGGAAGAGTTACCCTGCGTTTCTGTGACCGCCCCCCGGTCCTTTCGCGTGGAAGAGGAAAATTCACATTTTCGCCTGATTAATGGCTGGAAGGTAGACAGGAATCGCTAATCGCTACCTCAATGTATTTATTTGCTTACATTAAGCAATAAATTGGCAAGCCATGTAATACACTAATTTTTTTAGTGTAATGGTGTTTAGCCTCTCTCATCTTCATTTTTGCATTATGAAGGAATGGACCGAGGTTATGGGTGAAATCAGAGTAGACCGGCGGGACCGCCGCCGGTGAGTGTGACTGATAATTAATCTTGGTACTGAATTGGTCTATGAATATTTCGATCGAGATGCTATGGATGCCATAAATAATTCACGTCTGAAATTGAAAGAGTTGACCAGAACCTGATGATAAGGGATAACCAAGGTGAGCACACTTGCACAAGTCTCCACAAGTCACAACACAAGTGTACACACCTTGGGGATAACCGAGTTCAGAAAAGTTATTGGTTCTATTTCTATTATTTACCTTGTCTCTGTTCTGTTTGTATTATTAATTATTAGGGTATCAAGGCTCCAACTTCTTGAATTTCAACTTCTGATTCTGAATCTGAATCTATGCTTTAACCTGGATCCAATCCAGCTTCCAGCTTTTACCAAATCGGGTAGATACGGGTGTTTCAGGTCCTAGAAGTTGAGAACCAACCACACACACGAAGCACAATATTAGTTTCTAAAGATCTGGTGCTCTTGTGTAGTGCGGGCAAATAGAGAGAGATACGAGGTACGAGGTCAAGAGAAGGAGAAGAGGTGCGGTGGTCGTCTGTCGATTTAGCCTATTATGTCTGCGGAAAAGATTCTGGTCGGGATATATCACTTGTCTACAGCACGGAAAAGACATGAATGGCCATGGGCAATAGAGAAGGAGAAGGAAGGCACCGCACCGGAGGAGCGGAGGAGATGTGCTATGCAGCGGATAGAACAGAAACAAAACCGAACCGAACGCGAGGTCTCTCAGGATTCTTATCCCTTCACCCTTTCCCTTATCCTCAATTCTCCGCCGCCTCCTCCGCTATGCCTGCAACCTGCAACGTTGCAAGTTGCTCCTGCGGCTGCAATAATACAATTACAATAGGCATACTGCCACGTATACACAAAAACAACCGGAAGGAATCCAAGCACGAGCAGCAGCCCTCCTGCCTGCTGCCTGGTACATGCAATGCAGTTCTACCCACTGCACTACTACCTGCCATGCCCTATCCTACAATAACAATAACAATTGACAATTAAACAGATACGCTACGCAGATGGCAGAGCATTAACTGTCGGCCAAAGTCAAAATGCGCTTTTTCTGGTTGCTTCTTTATTTTTCGCCATTTTTTTAAGAAACAGCAGTACACATGGGTGGACGATGGAGATAGGCAAGAGCGATGGTAATAAATAAATAAAAATACAGGCATTAGGGCCTAGGCGAGGAGGCTTCGAATTATTTTATGAGATCTAACCATTTAGCTTGAATGGATCCATTCAAGCTTTATAGACCTAACCGACCATCAATAAATATATATGGGCCCTGTGTCCAAATTTCTACAGAGCACGGTTTGTCATTCCGAGTTCGCTTTTTTTTCTTTTTTTTTTAATTATTCCTAATATAACGAATTATTGCGATGGACGATGCTCAGAAAAATTCGTGCACCTATTTTACGCATCCTGTAAATGTAAACTTCTGTTAGAAGTTGATTTCCATTTAACTACATTGATGTTTTTATTCCTGGAAGGCATATATTTTCATTTTCAAACGAAGTTAGCCCGAGTCCTTTTCTTATGCAACATGCATACAATTACAAGTTAGACCGCTTTATGGATCCTTTAATACGCCTTGCATAGATCCGAATCCGAAGACATGATGAAGCAAGCGGTTCTCTGTTCTCTGTTACCAAACAACATATGGAGATAATTAAAGTCAGGGTCAAAGCTTGCACAATCGTTCATCAAATGCATTAAGACAATTATAAAAACAACAAGTAGATCATAATCACAGGTTAGGATACGTCATTTATAGCCTTGACGAATATTTTGAATTGAACTTTAATAGTTGGGCAAAAGCACCTGATTTATTTTAAAAGTACGAATTTATTAATGCGTGAAGGTATATTTGCTATCAAGTTTAGTGAAACATGAAAGCCGAAAGTAGCCATTATTATGTACAACTTTAAGTTCTACCAAATACTTCTTCCTTTTAATGATGCAACATTAGGTTTTACAGGTCGAAGTTTTCCTCCATTGTTATCGGTGCATGGTTAATTATACTGAAAGTAAAATCGGCCTCGTCTTCAATGCCCTCCACAGCCTGAAATTGAAAATCAGCCATTTCCTCCGGGTTCAATACGTCCGATACTTCAACCTCTGTTTTCATCATCATTCCGCCCACTTCCACGCTCTCCACATTAGCTAGGACGTCATGAATTTCTTGCTCATTTAGAAATTCGGATGGGTTCTGGTTTTCAGGCTGCTCAGTCCAATATTGAAGTGAAGACTCATTTCCGACTCCGACCCCGACCCCGACCGAATGTACTGAGGACCAAGCATCCGACGCGTCAACGTTATGACTGGTTTTTATGTGCTGGTCACGATATTCTTCAGTTTGAAATTCCAAATGACAGTTTGGAAATTTGCATTTATAAAATATGTCCATCTCTCCAGCATGTTCAGAAGCTATATGAGTTAACCTTGACCCATAGCTATACAGTTTCTTGCCACAGATTGGACAGGGATATAGAGTGTTCTTCCCACGTCGAATTCTAGGTGGTAAATCGTCCTTGTGAAGCTGGGCATTATGATGTGTTACACCTCTGATAGTTGGAAAGGTCTTGAAACAGTTCGCGCACTGATACGGCTTCACGGGCAGTTCATCCGTTGAGTGGATCTCTGCGAAATGATCGACGATTTCAGGTTCACGGCAAAACTTTGCGCCGCATAGTACACATATGTACTTCGCTGAAGACATGGCAACATCTTTACCTCGAGTCATCGTTGCCACCTTCTTTCGTCCTGTCTGATCCGTTGGTAGCAAAAGAGCGTTTTTCTTTTTCTTGGCAATTTGATTTTTCTTGAATTTACAACACATGTATTTTTGCGGTCCAGCTGGAGTGTGCGGTACCTCAGATTTGCACATGAGGCAAATGGCAATACCATAATCGAATCTTATCCCATGTACTCTCCCAATATGTCGCGATACATGACGCGGCTGGGAGAGTCGTAAGTCACAGACTGTACAAACTGCTGACTGTAACGATGATGGAGACGGGAAAATACCGTGGGCCCGTTCATGCGTTTGCCGATGCCTCAGCTCCGCAAAAGTTTTCGGACAGCGTGAACACTTAAAGTCTTTTCGTGAATTTTCATTCTCCCGATTTTTCAACATAGCATGAGAAGCTGCTGACGATCGCTTGGAAGAAGAGGCCCTGTGGTGGTGTACTGGTGACAAATCCTGCTGATTTAACGGCGTTGGGCCATGAAGATATCCTGCACCTGGAATTTGAGTTGATGCACGGAGGCCGAACTGATCAACCTCATGAAATTCCTCATTTATTACAGCTGCTGCTGCGTCGTCACTGGGCACATCACGTTCAGAAACGGTACACCTTTTCTGCACGTCTTCGGCAAAACGTCTCGTAATTACTTCTTCAGCTACTTGGGTAATGATTGTGCTGCTTAGTTGACGGGATTCCACCGCTGATTCAGTGCTATGACTTCCAGTCTCACATATGAGAGCAACTGTGAACTTCTCACGGTGAATTACTTGATTGTGTCTAAGCAAATCTTCTGAGGCAGAGAAAGATAAGTTGTCACACTGCACACAAATGTAATTGCGGTTTCCGGAAAACTGGTTGCCAGTAATTTGAGGTACAGTTTGGATTTTTGGGGGTTCTTGTGTTACCCCGGATACTTTCGGCCTAATTTTTTTCTTGTGTACTAAACGCTCATGAATCTTGAGACTTTTCGTGTACACGAAAGACATGTGGCACAATGAACACGGATATCCTTTTTTAATGCTGTCCGTTGTTGGTGTGTCATTTACTTTCTCCCTATCCGCCGACGCCGAGTGAGTCTCGGTATGGCGCTTAATATCGATGACTGTGCTTAAAATGGGTTTGCTACTCGAAATTGTACATGAGTTCTTCGTGGAAGAATCCGATGGAGTATTTTTAGTATGCATGACTGCATGTTCTTGTAGTTGTATGGGATCTTGAAATGTGCTGTTACAAAGTTGGCAGTCGAACTTTTCACGTATATGCATAGGTTCATCTTCGTTGTCTGAAATATTGACCGTCTGAATGCGGCTACCAGTTTCATTTGGTGATTGTTCGGCTTCATCCGTCTCGACAACAGAAACTGGAACTTGAACATGCGGTGTTGGACAAACTACAGCCACTTGTCGACTTCGTGCTCCGTGGATTAAACGCTTGTGTCTACTCAATAATTTTACTGAATCAAATGAACACCCTGTGCATTCCGAGCACGTAAACGCAAACTGCGAGTCCGAGGTTGTTGAGTTTACAGAGCCAGACACGGCCACGGATTTCTTCTTGTGGCTTCGTCGCTGATTCATTTCTTTGTGAATGAAGCGCATGTGGGCGCTCAAGTTTGAGGCCCAAATAAATGATATTCCACATACTTGGCAAGTATGTTCTCCTCCATTGGAAGACTCCTTAAGCCATGAAAACGACTTCAACAGCTTCCCATTATTGTGGGTGAAACGCTTGTGCGCACTAAGGCCTGAGGAGTAATGAAACGATGCAGGGCAAACGGGACACCTAAATTTTCTTGATGGGTCAGCGAGTTTATTCAGCTGTTTTGAATATAGTGGAGCAGCAACTTCTTTTGGTTTGTGGTGCCGTGGAGTATTAACTTCTATTGGTTTAGGATGTGGGGGATTATTTCTGTATTCCAGTTTTTGACTTGTCTTCGACCCTCCTCTATGAGCGAACCGCCGATGTTGGCTCAGATTTGAATGCCACTTAAACGTCATCGAACAATCCGGACAATTGTGCGTTGATACAGTGGCCTCGGAAGTGGATGGAATATGAAGAGTTTTAACATGCTTGTTCAATGCCTCCTCACTCTCAAATACACTTTTACGCTGACCTTGTGTACACATTAGGGTCCTCGTGACATCCTGGCATTGACTCTCATCGACAGCAACTGATTTAGAATCGTGTCGTGACTGCTTAGCGGACTTATTATTGTGCTTGAATTTTATATGATAGTTGAGGAAGCGAACCATAGTAAACCTTTTTCGGCACTGTGGACATGCGTACGGCTTCTTTGAGATATTCCTGAAACTTGCGTGAAACATCTGCCCATGAGCTTCTAAACTTGAAGCATCTTCACAAACTTCATTACAAAATGGGCACTTGTAGGTTTTCGCTAAACGGTTCTGAGTTCCGGAATCAATGCTAATGGATTCATCAACTTCATCCTGTTCTTGTAATTCGATGGCATCCCGTGAAGAAGAATCTACCGTGTAATCGCAATTGTCACCCGTGCTGTCCATCACTTCGTGTTCTATCAATCATATTTCAAATACAAAATCACTTCTGAATTAGTCAGTTACATCTTACATTAACTCCAAATACTGGTCTTAAAATACAAATACAAGTACTTATTCGGTCTACCGTAATTCATATTTCTGGTACCTGTAAGTGAACAAGGTTTCTCTGGATGATTACTCGGATTTTGCCGTGCAACATTTAGCCCCATCGAATCCTGCGTGGTGCCGGCATTCCGTGCAATTGACAGTCTTGTATGTTGAGTATTTTCTATTAAATTCGGAATAATTCGTACTTCTTCATTGTTCACCTGAATAGTTGAAAAAGAACCTGCGGCTAAATTTGATTCGGAACAATCATCCTCAAGGACGGAAATGTCACTGTCGTCAACTAGCATCAACGGGTCTTCACTTGGACCGTCGTCATCATCACTACTATCTTCATTAAACCGTATTAAGTTTCCATCTTTTTCTAATCCTCCGCATCTTTCATTAGACTTTTCCTTCGGTTCAACTTTTACGTCTTCTTCTGGCTCTTTTTTAACTATCAATTCCAATTGGATATCTTTGGGATCTCCAATTTCTTCACATATAATGGGATCCTCTTCTGGGTCTTCATCATTATCTTGATTTACATTAGTGTTGTCATCTTTTTCTGCAGCTGATCCAACTTTGTCACTCAAAGATTCCGTTTTTTCGATTCGAATTCGTACTGTATCTTCAATTTCTGATCCAGCCGAACCTGACTGATCTGCTTGAGTTTCATTTTTATCAAAAGAACTTTTATCAGTACTATCAATGGCCGACGCCGGTTTCAGTTCTGCCTTATTTTGGTTAGGGTGTTTAAGCTCTGCTCGTTTAGAAAGTAATTTTTTCATCCAGTCCCTATTGAGTGAAATGCGCGATGGCAAGCTTAAGCTGCCACTCGGTAAAGCTGAAGCCCTGAAAATCAAATTCACTGGTTACTGATTCAGCAGATTTAACACTAAATACATGATCCAACCAGAATGCTTATCTGCCAGTCTGGAAATGACATGAAAAACAGGCACGACAAGACTTGGAACTTCCGACTTACATATCACTTTTTATATCATGTTTTGTAACCAGATCATTTTTAGTCGAATTGTACTGCTTAATTTGAACTCCTTCTTCTGATTTTAGAGTAGAAAGCGTGGATCTTGATCTGCAGTTAGCGTTACTGTAAAAATTATTTTACCATTATGAACGTAAAACATCAATGGAATCAAGAGTTTAGGCCTTAGAATTAATAAACAGAGTGCACTTACATTTTCCTTCTCGTAGAAGAGCTTGAATCAGAACAATGATCAATGGGAGCGGAGTGAACATTTTTCTTAACGAGCGGTTTGGGAATTCCTTCCAGAGTAACTGTTCCGTCACTAAATGCCGAAGCCGAAGCAACAGTCCTGATAAAAAAACGTTGCGTTTAGTTTTATAGCCTTAAATACTAACAACAACTTCGATTACGCAAGTATCTATAAGATTTCTATGTTTATTTACTCGTCCGCGACATTCAATCTACTACTTCGTTTATCTGATCTCAACTTCCTCGGATCTACAATTGAGGCTGAAAGGCAAGATTCTGGTGAAGAAACCGGAGCAGATGACCCAGATATTTTGTTTGTGGCTGAAGTGTGTACGTCATTATTTTCTGGTACCGCCAAGTACCTAAATTACAAGTACCCGATATCTTACAACTTTACATAAATGATATTAAACTGTGAATTGAAGCCACATGCTATAATTTTTTTTGTAAAAAAGGGAAGGAAAGCTCAGCACCCCAAATCTGGGAGTTACACTGTGGCTCGGTGTTTTTCAGGTAATTTTTCAGATTATGTCAGATTATTTGCTCTTATTCGCATATTATGTACTCACCTTCTGTAGCGTTGAAAAAGGCTCTCAACAGAAGGAACTTCAACTCTCATTGGCCTGAGTTTAATAACTTTACCTCTTGATATATATCTATGAAAAGTAAAGAAGAAGCACAACATGTAATTTTATGATTTAAGGCATTCTGGAATATTATGGAATACAAGTACAAGTACTACTAACTAATTAGCGGTGCTTTTCAACAACCTAACCTAGCCTAACCTGGTGAGAGTGAGGTTAGAGGCGGCCACTGGAGATTCCTTTTTTTCATGCTTTTCAAAGTCATCTCCCGGCTCGAAATCCAGGATGATATTGACATTTATGACCCCTTCTTCCTCAGAAGGCACAAGCTTCGCCTTCTTCGTACCTTTTTTCACAGGTTTCTTCCGCTTTCCCATGCCACGTGCGTATTCTGTCTCCAATTCCAGGCGTCGATATGGTTCAGTTCAGAGACAATGCACCTCCGCGGACTGGTCCTTAACACCTATGTCCTATGGAACGCACAGTAAATATAATTACATATACCATACACCTAAATTGATTTACTATATTGACATTAACAGGTCACATGACATAATGCTTTCAACAGCCTTGCCACTTACATTAGCAATTAGTTGTACGGTCGTGCTGCTGGTTGCTGGTAATACGGACGGTGGCTTATTTGTATTGATCTCCTGGTCTGGCTTCAAAAGCATCTGGATTCCTGGTCAGCTGTATAACCTAGAGTGTGTAAGTACCTCAACAAGGTTTTCTCAATTACCAGGTGACACCCCAACGCGCTCTCATTGCCAGTGTGGTTGCTCCTTGCTCCAGTGGTCCAGGGTCCAGAGTACGCTAGATACTTTAAAACTTTATTAAACCTTAAGATGTAAGAGCCGATGACGGCAAATAGACTGCCAATGGAATGTATGGAAATTGGAGTTGGGAACCCGGAAGTAAAAATAAAAACGACGATATACTGTATGAGAGTTGATGATAATGTAGAATTCGAGTGACTGGCAATAATACTGAATGTGACGAGGAAGTTTCACATTATCCATTATCCATCTTCCAACTCATACATACATAACATACAGCAGCACCACTACTACCACATAATATGTAATAGGTAAAACTTGACTCGCTTGAGATTCCCGCAAAAACGGTCCTTTCCGTTTCAGCTTATATCCACCGTTTGGGTTTGGAGAAAGTCGGCTTTCACCTCAACTGGACGCTACGCTCACCCACGAGCTTTCTCCGCTCGTACTGCACCAAGTAAACCGCACGATCACCCGTACATGAATGAGCACGATTGGATTTCCGTTATTTACATGTACCGGTAATAATTAAAGGTTACTCTGGATTAGATGCAATTATCGGAAACCAGGCATGACACTCTGCCATTTATTATACTTGAAGTTTAAATAGGTATTCGTAAATTATTATTTCTACAATATAATAAACGCAATTACCTGGTCAGTTTTTAAAAAAGCAACAATGGCGCAATTCAATTGAAACAAACTCCTTACTCATTCTCTAAATAAAATCAAAATCTTGTTCGTGGCTTTCAGCGTCACTTTTACATTGGTGTAGGTGCTAATCTGGTTGAAAATAAATAGAGAATCCGTACACTATGGTTTTGCTTACACGGACATACCTACATGTATAGCGAAACTGGCTATGATCTATATTAGATTTTAGGGTGAAAGCAGTTAGGTACCTATAACTTTTTCGAGTTGCGGTTGCGAGCGTCGTATAGAAAAAAAATTGGAGGCATTATAAATCGGATATACTGTACTCCGGTAGAGAAAATCATTGGTAGTGTACCTAAGTCTGTAATTTCAAAATGAAAACAGGAATATCTTACACTATAATTTTTTTTTTAAAAATGCACACAGACTATTGTATTAAGTATGTGCATCCACTATGATGATAATATTAAGGTTTCTTCACGTCTCTTCAGCACTAAAGGGGAGCATGATTCACAATTTGAAACACAGGTGTTTCATCAAGCTCATCTTCCTCGGCACTACTCCAGAAGATCACATCAGTTTCCTGTTCTTCTTCTGGTTCACATATTTCCATATCCTCATTAGACGACGCAGATATTAGACCACTTTCAGGCAAAATCGAAGTAGTTGCACCTCTTGGTCTATCCATCACCACTTGAATGTCAGAACTAGAAATTAAAAAGGAAATACAAAACCCATTAATTGAAACCTTAAGAAAAAATGGCATAATCGATACATAAAATCCACTTGATAATCGGGACGCTTTCAAAATACAATTGACCACAGATAGAACTCACAGATTAGATATAAGGTCTTTCTATGTATTTAACAGTTAGTTCATCAAATCAGAAATAATTATAATAAAATTACAAGATTTCTTGTCCCAAGTATCAGATGATCAATGCCATATACTTTTTACTATTTTGGCA
>VNWX01001284.1:0-15764 GCA_009869905.1 Ceratophysella communis
CGTGTTAGTGTCCTTCTTGGCCTTCCGTTTCTCGTTAGCGTCTTTCTCCGCTGCGGCTGCGGCCTCAGCTGCCGCTGTCTGCGCAGCCAACAATCGCTGTTGCACGTTTAGCTTTGCCGCACATAAAGGTCGAAGGCTCGCTTGCGCTCGGCCGAGTTGAGCAGCAGGTAGCGCGAGTCGAACACAATTTTGTGAAGCTCCTTTTCCCACGTGGAAAAAGCAGAGACACATTTCTCGACCAGCATCTCGCGGAACTGCTTCAGCCGGAGTTCCATGGGCACAAGAGCCCGTTCACGCGCCGCCTTGGCTTCTGCCTCACCCGCGGGCACCAGGCGCAGGTCCTTCTCGATTTCCGGCTCCGGCGCTACCTCCTCTCCGGGAACTGCAACTAAAACAAACAAAACGCAGGTAGCCCCACACTCTCCTGCTATCCCAGTCCCACTCACAGAAGTGGATGCCACTCACCATCTGCACCCGAGCTGGTACGCGCCCGCTTGGACGGCGGCTCTGTTTCGGCCGATGCGTTGGCTGCAGGGGTGTCCCCAGCCGACGTGGAGGCACCTGCTGCCTTTTCTTTGTCCGCCTCGCTCAGCGGACTCGTGGTACTCGTAGCCTCGACGCGTTTGACCTTGGCCGTATTCTTGTCAGGCGCGGCACGGAGGAGTTCGTCTACATCCAGCCGGCCCAGAAGGTCGGCAGGCCGCTCCCAGACGGACTGCTTGTTGCTGGGATTGTAAAAGAACACGCGCTTGTCGCCTGTCCAGACCACGCACCAGGGAGAATTCGTGACCGGTGTCGATGAAATAGGGCGGCATTTGCCGTCGGGTTTCTTGGCCTCGTTAGCCTGAAACAGAAACAATGCTTTCGCCTACAAATAGTATTTTACAAGCAGAGACAAAAGACGGTTCTCAAAGCATGGCTCATTGCCGCCGTCGTCGTGCTTACCTTCGTGTTAGTGTCCTTCTTGGCCTTCCGTTTCTCGTTAGCGTCTTTCTCCGCTGCGGCTGCGGCCTCAGCTGCCGCTGTCTGCGCAGCCAACAATCGCTGTTGCACGTTTAGCTTTGCCGCATGCAAAAAAAAACAACCACTGGTCACGGTCACTACAACAGCTATAACTCACGGACGGGGGTACGCAAGGTTTTATGTTTTATCTGCCTCTATTCTTACAGGCATGACTTCAGATTCAGACTCACCCTCGAACTCAACGAGCGCGTTTGGTCGCTCCCAAGTGGACGTCTGCGTCTTGACATTAAAGTAGTAAGGCTTTCCGTCGGGTGCCACATGCTCGGTCCACTCGCAGGCAGCGGCCGTGATCTTTGGATCCAGTTGAGCAATAATAGGGTCAGGCATAGGTGGAGGGACGCCAGTTGGTGGCGGCACGCCAGTCGTGAAGCCCCATTGAGGCAGCGAGAAGTTGGGCGGTGGAAAGGAGGACGGTGGGGGCATGCCAAAGGGTGCTCCACCCATGAATTGCTGAAAGCCGTGCTGCCCCGAGCTTGCGCTTCCTGCGATCAACTGCTTTTCGGCCTGCACGAAGGGGTTAGGACCCTGCGCAGAGCCTGCAAAACAAAGACCTCCAATATTTCGAGTGACCTGCCTATCAAACTCACAAACATGCTGGAGAGGATCAAGCGGCACTCACCACTGTTGTGGCCAAGTCCTGGCGGTGGCAACGTCATACTCATGCCCGAAACTCCTGCCTTCATTCCTGCAAATTCAAGCAAATAGCACAGTTAAACCTAGAGCACATTTCGAATGGTCATGGGCACGCTGCCGACTTACCGGATGATCCGTGCTGGGGAGCCTGTTGACTCGGAGGCCCAGATCTGAGATGTGAGGGTCCCAGGCCGGATGGGCCGAGTCCAGGCGGACTCATTCCTGGAGGTCCGGACAACAACGGAGATGGGCCAGGCCCACGCGGACCAGTACCGGGCACCGCATGCCGCATTTGGGCCATACCTGGTCGTGCTGACTGGAGACCGATGGGTGAGCCCATGGCGGAGTGGAGTCCTCCATTGGATGGGCCGTCGCTGCCAGGCGATGGTCGCTCTGTACCGGGCGGACTGAGCATCCTCGGTCCTGATACCCCACCCGGCTTGAGCATACTGGGCCCAACGCGGTCCATGTCGTCTTTGCCACGAGTGCGGTCTCGCTCTGCTTTCGTGCTGGCAATCCACTGCACAACGAAAATGATTTTTTTTTTTAAAAAATATTCAAGACAAAGGAAGGAAGGAGCTCGTTGTGAGCAGAGTTAGGTACAAGAATTACCTCGTCGTGTTGGATGATGCGAACGCTAGGGCCGTCGGGTTTTTCCCAGGTCGTTTCACGCGTGCTTGTATGGTAGAAGTATGACTTCCCGTCCGCTGCTCGAGCCTCAGCCCATAATTGCTCCACAGGGCCCTGCAACAAAGAACACGTGACGCAGACATGACACCCCGACCTCCACCTGCAGTCTTAATCAAATCAAGCATACGAGGCGTTCAGCCATGACCACTCACGGTTGACGGAGTGTTGAGGAGCGGCGGCTGGCCGGAGTGCTCGGGAGCGGGCCAGCTCGGTCGGCGCATCTGCGGCTCTGGCCCACGCGGGAAGTGGCCTCCTCCGCCTCCATGTCTCACCCCTCCGCGACCACCTCTATGCATGGGCGGTGGGGCCATAAAGCCTCGTCCACCACCCCGTCCGAACCGCGGCATTCCTCTAAATCCGCCGTCAAAGCCGCCACGGCTTCCTCCGCGATTCCCTCGATCCCCCCTGTAAAGCAATAACATAACATCATATGTCATACAACTTAACATGATATTATCAGCAGTGCTTTTCATAATGCATCCTTTGCTGTATTCAATGTTCATAATATTATGAGATGAGAGATGAGGCTGAGCTCATTAAGTTCATAAGTTGCAATTTTCAATAGAACTGAAACCACGTGTGACGACAGGGCCGAGCTCCAGAGTGAGATCACCCGTTGAATGCTTCTCGCGTACACGATATGCCAACAAAAGACAAAAGTGATCAGAAAGATGTTTACCGCCATGGAGGACGCGGTCCGCCGCGGAAGGGCGGTCCACCCGGCATCACATCCTCATGGAACTCGTGGAAGTCTCCACCATCCATGTTGCTGTGTGGAATTGTCACTGAGCCAGGGCTCCTCTTCTAGGTACACAGCAATGCCTTGCTTCGCCCGTCACCACCCGCGCCTTCGGTTGTCAGTATATTCAGGTGCCAGTGCCAGTGGCAGTAAGTACTCGGAGCACCACTACTAGTCAAGTCACTCACAAGTAGTCGTAGAATTATTGTGAGACGTGAGAAGCACCAGCTCACTCACTCGTTGCTCGTTAGTTCTCTGTCGTCGTCCGCCGCGCCGCCGGAGCAGTTTCTTTTTCTCCTACACCACCACCACACCACACACCGCACCGCACAGTCTCACATGCATCATCCCAATCAATCCCAATAACCCAACTAGAGAGTAGAGAGGTGCATGCATGTGCAGCTCTGAGCTAAACCAGAAGAGGCAGAGGAGGGTAGCCGGCCTGCAAAACACGCACTCCCACACGGTACCCACCAACCAGCCACCACCGGCAGGAAACACACGCTCCCACCCTCCTAAGAGCCCACCCCCTCCTCCCCACAAAAAATATAGTTTGTTTATGCTTCCACCAGCAACCCACCTCCGAGCTAACACTCCCCCCCCCAGCATCTTGTTCTTTAGCACGCACTACTGTGCGCGCGGCGGGACAGAGGGGTTAGGGCTTTTGTGAGGGTGGGTTTTCGAGTACGGACCAGAAGCATAAACCACGACGGACGTGTCCATCCCATCCCCATCTCCACCTGCTCATCATCAGCATCACATCATGTCTCATCGTCAGCCACATTCGCTATTCGCTCGTCTTCGCAAGACCAAAGACTCATTTATTGGACAGTTATGGTCGGCCCACCAGGAGATAGGAGGACCTGTGGCGGTGGCGGGAGCTGGGGCGGTCCAGTCCGAAGCTATATGACGCTGAAATTAAATTGTTTTATGGTTTCTCTGCCTTGCCTGGCCTACATCTTCATCATCAGCGGATGAGAAACTCAGGTGCTGAATGATTGAACATGAGGGCGGAACTCCCAATCCGAAATTAAAATGCCACGGTCTGTCGTCAGTCGTCACCAGTCGGTCTGACCATACGTTAATGCTTAGATTTAAGAACCTTTTTTGTAACGACTCCTTGCACCTTCGCGGACGCTACTGACAAGTACGTAACCACGTATGCAACACACACGTTCTTTGTGATTACGTACGGTTTGCAGTACACAGCCGTACTCTGGAAAACGTTATTTCGCCCCGGGAGGCTATGTTCCCCCCCCCCTCACACACACACACACACACCCCTCGCAATGTAAAATTCCGACTAGAACCGAACGGCTAACCTGAGCGAAAAATGAAAGATACAGAATAGTTGCATATTGCATATCGGAACATTTATTTGATGCAAATGATGGGTAAAGAAGGTGTATAATCTCGGGATTTTACACCTTGAGGTTTGGCTCGATGTTTCAGCAGGCATTTAAGTTGTAGTTCTCCTCATCCTTATGAGAAGTGACTTCTGAAATTACAGGCCAGGTTATTGGTCGTTTAAAAATTAAATACTGGAATAAGGGTCTGAAATGTTTTTAGAAAAATTGAGAGTAGAATGCATGATGTGTCCGATAAATGACCCATCTCGATTCTCGATCCTCTGCCGTTGTTGTTGGCTCACATCACATAAATGAAGCGTGAACAACAACGCTCGGCAATACATTGTAGATGGACCAAGGCTGGGTTCCATGCACGGAGCTTCTGCACTGTCTGTCTGACTGCTGCAGCAGTCTCCTCAACCCTGGCTTTCTCCATCTGCACTACTAGGTATAATACCATACCAGCAGCAGCGCAGCAGCAGGAGGAACATTAGATGTACAGAACAGGTAATGCATAATGTAGGGAGAGGAGAGTGCCTGGCAGTGCTTTTACTCTGCTCTTCGGGTTGAAGCCGAAAAGTGAAAGATCTGCTGCTGTCTCCAGCTCAAACCTCAGGCTGCTTTCTTTAGATTCTCAAGCGGTTGAGACTCCGCCACACTCCCAGCTTGAAAGTTTTCAGAGCTAACGCAACGTTTTCAAAAATGCGTAGTTATGCCTATTTTGAACACGTTGAAAACTTTGAGTACCTATGCGTTCAAAAACTAAAATTTACGCGTCAATAAAATGCTCCCACGAAGAAGGATTGAGAGTGAATTCATATAGCCTAGAGGTCAGGCTAGCCGTCTCAGATACCCAGGGGCATTTCGAAGTGCTTAACTAACCTGAAGTGTCCAGGTCCAGTAGTCCCATTTTAATTTAACCTAACTTGACTGAAATGAAATTAGGTGACTGGAATTAAAGCCTGAGTAGGTTACACTACTACTTCGTACTACGATAATATTTTCTCTTTCACCAAATAGCCTTCGTAGCGCTGCAGTGCAATTCAGTCTCCCAGCAACCTTTCCGTCGCCCCACGACGTCTTTTCAGCAGTTCTGTTCAACCAGTGCACTGCTCCAACACAGCATCACTGCTGACGGCTAGGCACGGCACCCTGTCTCGGCTCCAGAAACCGCCTCTCTACATCCGCTCATCTAATCCTTCTTCCTGAATTAGCTGTCCCATCACACGTGGCTGGGTTAGGTTCGAGCTGGCTAAAGTAGAACGCCAGCAGTGAAAGCGGGAGAGGTTTCTCTCGGGACTTCCCACGCCTGGCTCGGATTCGAGTTGCGGACAAAGCTGCGGACCCGGCCTATCCTCAGCCCAGCTGGCCTCCGCACCAACATCACCAGGGTTCCTCAAGCGAACTTCCATACCCATGCCCCGAAAACCGGTGGTCTTCGTCGCCAGTAAGCTCTTACCTTGAACAAAGGCAGCCATATTTGCGCAACCGATGCTGGCTAAAGTACATGAAACGCAAAGAATCCGCAGCCAAAGAGGCCCCGCGGGCAAATCAGCCTCTCGCGGGTTGAGCTAGAACACTCTTCCCGAATTTGTCGAGTAAGCGAGTGGGAGAAAGTGAAGAGCATGACATATACGGGAGCTGAGGCGCTGTCGGAGAAAGCAGAGAGCGGGCGGTTGGGCGTGGGAGCGGAGCCCTGAGTGAGCGCTGATGTGCTGGTAGCTGATGCGAGCATGAGCGGGTGGTGGGGGAGGTGCAGACGGGCGGGGAGTATCGATCCTGACTCAGCCCCAGAGCCCACACACGGCCAGCACTGGACCGTGGGAGCGAGACGACGAGGGAAGCTGAGGCAGCAAGGCCCATGGACAGCCCGCACGCGGACCTGGGCCACGCCAACACCCCATGTCCCGCACCCGCCGACCTGCCCGTCCCGTAATTCTCCATCTCCACGCAACACCCTGGAGTCTCTTCTCAAGGTAAACTATCACTACTTAACTCTCGATCCCCATTCCCGCCCCGCCCTCTCGTACGCTGCCCGTTAACCCTCACGCCTATTCGCATCGCATTGGTATCACACTGCTCACTCAAGGCTACTACTTGGGGAAGACTTGATAACCCGAGTTGACACGGCTAGGTGATGAACCGTGCTGTTACTGAGCGACAGGCGGGCGTTGGGTCGCCCTTGATCCCTCCGTTTTGAAATGCCTTCCAGCCTGTGGTTGAGCTGGAACTGTTGTTGCTGTTGGACGGAAGACAGGTCATGAGCGCTGTGTTCCGGGATTGCTGACATTAGTGACTGTTGTTGTTTGCAGCAGCAGCTGAGGGAAGCGTCGGACCAGCGGAAGGAGCTCGAGCGACAGCATGCCGAGGCATTGGCGCAGCTGCGCGAGAAGCGAGACGACATCTCCCGCCTCGCCAGACTCACGCAACCCGACAAGAAGAAGTCGGGAGAAACCATCGAGACGCTCCAGGTACCTACTCTCGTAATGTACTCACACTCACAGGTCACCTCAGACAGCACACCATGCAAGGGCATTTTTTTTTGTTTCAGTCGAAGGTGCGTGAGCTGGACAAGAAGACGGAGCTGCAGAACGTGCGACACGAGGAGCTCATGCTTGAAATGGCGGCGCTGCGGCGGTCGCAACAGGCGCGCGCACTCTCACGCCAATCCTCCCTCCCGCAGTCCCCGCCCGACTCCCCCTTCTGCTCAAGCCCAGGTAAGTGCCCCTGCTTGCACGTGTCATGCCACGTGCGTGCCGTGACCCAACAATTCACGCTCTATTTGTCTGCAGACTCGGCCTTGAGTCGAGAAACCACCACGGCCCTCTCCACGCCCGTCCCGCCCACGACCCACGACCCTGACGCCCGCTTCTGGTCCACCAGAGGTACGACCCGACCCGTCTCACCCTCGTTTCTCCGCCCTCTAACGCTTTCTCTGTGTGCAGGCGGGCAGTCCAGCTTGGAGAGCAAGCACGATGCACAGCTTCTGCATGACCAGCACCACTTCAGACCGTGGCAGGGAGCTTCGCAGTCGCTGCCACGCCCGGCTCACCAGCACGCCTCGCCGCAGCACAATAGCCGCCCGGAAGGTCGCAAGCGCCTGCGGCGCTCCAACTCGACGGACTTGCAGCAGCCCAGCCAGCGCCGGAACTACTACGCGCCGAAGAGCGAGCCCACGCAGGAGATCGACCGCATCGTGGCCAAGATCCAACAGGATAACAAGATGCTCGCAGAGCTCGAGAAGCACGCGGGTAAGTCCGTAACTGCGTGCCCCGCCCTCCGCAGCAAGCACCGCTTCACGCCACACCGCACTGTCCGTTCAGCAGAGCTGCACGCAGGAAGCTGCACGTTCAGCAGAAATGGTGGGGCGTTGGGTGGTGGCGGCGGAGTGGGCGGAGGTGGACGTGTCTTTCTGTTTGCAGTGGGAGGGGCGGAGAGCGGTAGGCCAAGGGCTGAGGCCGGAGCAGGCCGGAGACTGCCCAAAAAACCGCCGTCCGGCAAGCCCAGGTTCCAAATCCCCAAGATCAGGGTTGAGGCAGAAAGTAAGCAAGTCTTGCCCATCGCTCTGCTGCCCGTCCCGCCAGTCCATTGACGGCGGGACGCAGACTGCATGCCCGTCGCTTGACGTGGTAGCTTGGGCGAGACAGCACGAGCATCCGGCAACATTCACAGTAGCTAGAAGCATCGCAGACAGTATAAGTAGCCAGCATCCCAGCATCTAGCGTCTGACTAGAATCTGATAGCTCTAGCACATTAGCCGAGTAGCAGTAGGCTCAAGTAGCTGCTCCTTTCTTCTTACCGCTCCTGTTATGGCCCCAACTCATTCTGCTTTCCGTTCCAGCCTCGGGCAAGGCGTCACGGGAGCTCTCTTACGAGCAGGGCGTCCCACAGCCCTCCCACCACGCCCAACATCGCCAGCAGCAAGTATCGCAGTTCGCCACGGTGCTGCCCACCAACTTCTTCCTGCCCGCTGGCACAGCCTTCTTTCAGCCGACAGGCACGAGCGGCGGGTTCTCGCAGCCCGCGCAGCAGCAACTCGTGCTCCAGTCGCAGCAGCAAACGAACCACGCCGGCTTCCTCCAACACAACCTCGCCATTCCCACTATAATTACCACGACTCATCTCGAACAGGCCAAAGCCCACGGTGAGTGTGTCTCGTCTAGGTAGAAGTCCATGTACTATGAAATATTGTGATTTATAATGGTTCTCGGCTCCAAAAATATGGCTAATTTTAGGCTATGAAAACCAAAATATTCAGAGTTCCATGAGTACTAAACAACTAATGCTTTCTTCGTTCTTGGGTTTGGGGCAGGCGAGGGTGGTCAGCTGCTGAACGGGAGCCAGGTGCTGGTGGGCAAGGGTCTGGCGGAGAGCAAAGGGGTAGACGTGCTGGAGGTGCCTGGGAAAGGACGCTGCTTCGTTTACATCGCCCGCTACTCCTACGACCCCTTCCACCAGTCACCCAACGAAAACCCGGAGGCGGAGCTGTTCCTCGCCGCCGGGGACTACGTGCTTATCTGGGGCCAAGTAGACGAGGTGAGAAAAAGCTCACGGTCACCGGCATTCAAGAATACATGTCATTTACTTGGTCGTTCTACTCTGTGCGCAGGACGGGTTCTTGGAGGGCGAACTGCTGGACGGACGCCGCGGCCTGGTTCCATCAAACTACGTTGAGCGGCTGGTGGGCGAAGACCTGGTCGAGTTCCACCAGCAAGTCGTACTCGGACTCAAGGACCCACTCGACGACCCGTTCGCGAACTACGCCGAACTGGATGCTCCGCAGGACGAGGCGCAGCGACTCGTGCTGGGTACGCAGCAAGCTTCTTACTTTCACTTTCCTTGTAGATGTAGTATCTTAGGCTGCGTAGCTACCAGCTTGGCCCGTTGGTGGGAGTGCAGTATGGGCACGTGGTGACTAGAGTGGAGGTCGCAGCACAGTCTGTCTGTCAACGTTCGGCGAGCATTTCTGTGCTGCCTGAGCACAGGATTCTTATTGCTGCAGAGGCTGCTGTAGTTGTCGACTATACAGACAAAAAACACATGCAGTAGTCCAGGCAGAACGTAGACGGACAGAATTGCCTCACTAGTGCAGAGGCATGAGGTCTGCTTTCTCCCAGCAATCAACAGCTATGATACCTCGCTCCTCTGCACTCAAGCAGGTCTCCCACTCAACTTGCCCAGCAAGCCCTCACCACGGTCCCGTTTCTCAATCTGCCTGACCTGGACGCTTACTGACGGGCTAGCAGCAGAGAGTCTCAGTCGGGTCACAAGAAATTCGGTTAGGAGTTCCTCCAAATAATTTCATGAGCTGGAGAACTATGTAATTCCGAAATACGAATCTGGAGATACTTGAAGCCTCACTCCCACCAATGACCAAGCCGGCCTCATTGCTGGTCGTAGCCCTTCTCCATGTCTCGCTGTCGTTCTTTCTTCTTCTGTCTGACGTGTGTGTGTTTCAGGCGCGCGGGGAAAAGTCCAAAGGCGGAGCCTGCCCCCGCTCCAGCAGGACGACTCCCGCGTCCAGCGCCTTCTCCAAGGTACGCTTACCCATGCGCTGCGACCTTTCTTTCCTCCCACCCCCGCTAACGCTGGTTGTCTCACAGAAGAGCTGATGAACCGGCGGCAGGAGGCAGAGTATGGATACCTCGAGCTCGAAGACATGCTTGACGAGGAGCACGAAGGCGTTGGTGAGTTCTGCTTCGGTCGCTGCCCCGCTCCATCTCCGCGGCGCGGAGAGAGGGCGGGGCTTGGGCCGTGCCTACCTATCACCCACTGACCCTTCTTGGTGGGGCTACAGAGTCGTTCTTCTCGGTGCTAGTGCCCCCGCCACAGCAACTCACGCTCGAGCGGCAGCTGAACAAGAGCATCCTCATCTCCTGGGCTCCGCCCGACGCTCCGCCCGGCACCGTCGACTCCTACCAGGTCTACGTCAACGGTCTCCTTCGCTGTACCGTCAAGGCCAACGAAAGGACCAGGGCCCTCGTCGAGGGCGTCGACTCTTCCCGAGTGAGTTATTCCTCCATTGTTGTTTCACTCCCCTTACCATCAATGCACCTTGCTTGGCCAGCAGCTAATCTGCCTTCTTTTGTACAGCCCCACCGGATCAGCGTTCGTGCCGTGACTCCGAACCGAAGGACCTCTCGCGACGCAGCGTGCACGATGGTTATTGGAAAGGACGCGCCCTTGGCCCCGTCGTGCGTGCGTGCCAATAACGTGACCAGTACTTCGGCCGTTGTATCCTGGCTGCCCAGCAACAGCAACTACCAACACGTCGTGTCCGTAAACAACGTGGAGGTGCGCTCTGTGAAGCCGGGAGTCTACCGCCATGCCATTACCGGTAAGCCTCTGACCGCTCCTCTGGAAATCCTGTGGTCCACAAAATCTGACCTCTGCGTGTATTTGCAGTGCTGACGCCAAACACAACGTATCGCGTGACGGTGCGGTCAAAGAACGTTCGCGCGCCACACTTCGACGAAAAGAACGGGAAGCAGATGGAGCGTCTGTCGGCGCATTGCGAGTTCCGGACACTGCCTAAAGGTGAGACCGCCCAAAGTCCCCCACCCCGCCCACACAGCCTCAGACTTTTCTTGTTTCCTTGAGGATGTTCAGGCCTTCCCGACCCGCCCCTGGACGTGCAGGTCGAGGCGGGGCCGCAAGACAACACACTCCTCGTCACCTGGCATCCCGTGTCTGCTGGAACGTCCAACGGCGCCGTGGTCACGGGCTACGCGGTCTTCGCGGACGGCCGAAAGATCCTGGAGATCGACAGTCCGTCAGGTAAGTGTACAGGACTCAAGTAGAACTGAAGAGGGGCTGAGCGGATGTGTGAGTGTTTGTGTTGTTTGTCAGGAGACCACGCCCTGCTGGACCTGAACCGCTTCCAAGGAATGATCCCCAAGCAGGTCACCGTGCGCACCAAGTCCCGCGACAGCCTCTCTTCCGACTCCGTGCCCATCGCCATTCCCGCCCAGGTGCTGAAAGGACGGCGTCCACCCCGTACCGGTCCTCACCACTCCTACTCCGGACAGCCCGCTCCATTATGGCAGACAAGACTACGCGCAGCAACCAGCCTTGACTCGAGGCGGTCGCGCAGCCCGGCCGAGTGGACGCATGCCTTCCGAAGTGCGTCAACGCCTGTTCGTGGCTCTCTTTGACCAAGCAGGTCACCGTGCGCACCAAGTCCCGCGACAGCCTCTCTTCCGACTCCGTGCCCATCGCCATTCCCGCCCAGGTGCTGAAAGGACGGCGTCCACCCCGTACAGGTCCTCACCACTCCTACTCCGGACAGCCCGCTCCCTTCGCCCCGCTCTCTCGTGGCCACTCGCAACAAAACAACTATCGCCGGCGATTCGGACCGCGCGGCGGCCAGGGCTCTTCGCTCGAGGGCGACGAGAGCTTCAGCGACAGGGATTCCTTCCCAGCAGGGCATGGCCCCGGCCTCGGTGAGCCCTAACTCCCATTAACTTACATATTCTTCTGACCCGCTGTAACTTTTGTTTCTGTGAACAGAGCCAGAGAGAGATGAGCGTGGTATGCGCGGGAGTGGCCGAGGTGGGCATCATTTTCCCGACCGGCCCCAGACTGCTCGATCCGGCTACCGCATTCCACCTCCGCCCCACCGCCAGCAGCGACCCCAGCAGGAGGATTATGGCAGACAAGACTACGCGCAGCAACCAGCCTTGACTCGAGGCGGTCGCGCAGCCCGGCCGAGTGGACGCATGCCTTCCGAAGTGCGTCAACGCCTGTTCGTGGCTCTCTTTGACTACGACCCGCCCTCCATGTCACCCAACCCGGACGCCTGCGACGAGGAACTGCCCTTCCGTGAAGGACAAATGATCAAGGTACCCCCAGCCCCCCTAGTCTGCTCCATCGCGCTCCCCCACTCACTCTTAGCTCGGCTCTTTGCAGATCTACGGGGAGAAGGACACGGACGGATTTTACTGGGGCGAAGCCGCTGGGCACCGCGGCTACGTGCCCTGTAATATGGTGTCTGAAGTCCATCCCGACGACGAGAGGGCAGCCCAGGAACAACACGCCCAGGTACTAAGCTCAATACAAACCAGCCTTTAGACAGTTGCCTGACCCACGGATTCCGCTTTGCAGGAGAGCGGTGAGAGCCAGCCCGTGCTGGTGAGCGGACGTGAGCGACGGGCCATGGGTCGGGACCGTTGGGGCGACATATACGCCAACATGCCCATGAAGAAAATGGTCGCTCTCTACGACTACGACCCGCAGGAACTCTCGCCCAACGTAGACTCAGAGGTGCGCCTAGTGGAAAGCTTGGATGGTTTTCATATGAGGCTCACGGTATTCTGTCTGGTTCAGGTGGAGTTGTCGTTCCGAACGGGCGAGCTGATCTACGTCTACGGTGACATGGACGACGACGGCTTTTACATGGGCGAGCTCAATGGCGTCCGAGGCCTCGTGCCCTCCAACTTCCTCACCGAGGCACCCCCTGACTATGAAAACCGGCGTCGTGGGCACCTGGGTCCAGGTGGTGGGCCGCCTCCCCCGCAGCAGGAGCTGCGTCCGGGGTTGCGAGGGCCGCCGCCTCCACCTCGGGAAGCTGGCGGCGGCCGACGGCAGCCTCTGGAGGGCATGATGATGGAAGGGCGTCGTAAGGGGGGTGAGTGGCTGGCGCGCGCGTCCTGCCCCTGCTTGGCGGCCTGTGCGCGGGGCTTTGTTTCTTTCGCCCACTTTCGCTTTCCCCGCTCGCTTGCGCGGATCTTCTGCTCCTCTGATCTGTTCTGACTCTCTCTCTCTCTCTTGTACGCCGCCGCCTTTCAGACGCCTCTTATCCGCCGCCTCACGCGGTCCATCAGGTAAGCACACTTTAACCCGCTTCACGGCTTCCCTCGCTCGCTTTCGTTGTCTCCTCCGTTCTGCCTTCTCCGCCTGGGCCACCCACCACGAGGGCCTGGGCGGGCGCGCGTCTTCTCTGGCCGCCGCTCATATTTGTTTCATTGCAGCCGAGGACGCCGTTCGACGGAGCAGCGGCGGGTCGGAGAGGTGGTAGAGGACCCCAGCCGCAGCAGCCGCTCCACTTCCAGCAACCTCACCTTCAGCAGCAGCCTTTCGGCGGCGCGCGCCCCGCAGCCCGCAGCCTTCGTGGACCCTCCGTCGTGCCTCACTTCTCGCCCACGGCTGACGGCCCCCTGGGCGGCCAAATGGACCATCCGCTCGACCCCCAGCATGGTCATGGCAGCGGGCTGGGGAACCTCCTGGGCGGCCCTTCGCGAATGATGAGTGCTGCGGGCGGCGGATTGGTTGGCGGCGTAACGTCTCGGCTGCCAGGTGTCTTCGGCGGAGGCGAGGGCGCTCCGTCCAACTTCATGCAGAAGATTTCGGAGCTGACCCACAGTGCGACTGGGCAAGGTGGGCACGGCGGCCCTACGCCCGAGCCGGCGGGCGGTGTGGACTCGCTCCTCTCCAAGGGCAAGGAACTCATCTTCAAGAAGTTTGGGCTGGGGGAGTAGCTGCCTTGTGGACACCTGTGGGCCAGCCTTGACCCCGGTGACATATCGCGTGGGACTGTCCCACCACGTGCACAATAACATTGTAACTACTACTTAAGCGTCGTTAGTGGCCGAGTGTTTGTTATTCCTTGTTCCCTCTCAAGTATTACTATGTATTTAAGCTAGGCTAGAGGACTACAGATACTTCTACTCCTAAGCTCGAATAGCTCTACTCAACACTACTGTACAATCTCGTCTGTTCAATGGCCTGGCCATGCTAATAAATTGTTGATCTTCAGTCCAGCGCGGGCCAAGACACTTCCGACAGCACGCCGAGGTTGTCTCCGCCCTCACCCGGAATGTACTCCAGCGTCCACAGCAGCGTCGGCACCACCACTGAAACAAAGCACCGTCATTATACAGCGCGCCCACACTTCAGCAGAATTATTTTCCCTTTAAATTACTTACAAATCTCGCCCTCGTACAGGCGGAATGTGAGTTCAGGGCAGTGGTCGCGACAGGTTTCGCGCGGACTGAGCCGCATGTGGTTCGACCCTCGCATCTGATACAGCATCGACAGACTCTCGCGTACCTCCAGCTGATCAAGAATCGACCAAGAGAATTCATCTCAGAACTACAGATTACAAAGAAAGCATTCTGAGCTAGGATGGTGGCGTACCTTTTTGTAGACGCGACCGCGGAAGTCAGAGGCCATGAGGACCCAGTTAGGACCCGTGAAGTCCAGGGAGTTAGTGATGAAGTAGGGCCGACGGTAGAACTGACGCGTGGCCTTCGCTCCGTCCTTCTGACAATTCTCCCTACGCAACACACTCTAGTTTACTTATCGCTGACAAATGGGAGCCCACTTCAGTGGAGGAAAGAAGGCTTACCAGTGCAGGAACCACTGCTCTGTGCGCGGGCTGTAGAGCTGCCGCAGTACCCGGGCCAAGTCCGCCACGGGACCCATGCGGAGATTGGTGTTCAGGTTGCAGACCCAGTACTTCTCCTGCGCCACGTACAACTAAACAAGCAGAGACAGGTCATATTTCACTCAACATAGAAGAGCTCCAGACAAGCTGCAAGCTCAGCTGAAGTCGTACCTCGGTGATGTTGTCGAACCAGAAGTGGTCCGTCTTCATGATCGGCCAGTCCGCCATCGCATCCGTCACGATCAACGGTCGCTCACGCCGAATGAACTTCTCGATCACCGCCTCCTGACTCACGTTCCACAGGCGCTCAATGCTCTCCAGGGTTTCGCACAACTAGAAACAACACAGCAGCACTAGCTTAGCCATATAATCTCGATACCCGACCGGATGACCAATTAATACAGGCGACCATAATAATTTCACCAGTTCCTTTAGTCAACCCGTATTTGCTCTCCAGTCAAAGAAAAAGCTGCCATTACATTGCCCAAGTGCTAGATCAAGCGAAAAATTCTAAACGTCGTTTAGGTAAAGCGGAATTCTTACGTTGCAGTCGTCGACGCGGAGTTCCTGGTCTTCGAAAAACGGGTTTCTAACGAGGCAGCGGCTGTAGTACAGATCCGTCCAGTTCCACATCGGCAGCAGCTGTCCAGAAATACATACGTACTTTCATGGCAGATACGCATGGGCTGGGCAGGCATATGACCAGTGACACAAGACGTACCTTGATTAGAGCGATTCTTACAACGGCCAGCCCGTGGAAGCGGATGTTCGTTTTGAGTGTGGAGTCCGTGAGGAGCAGAGCCACGAGAACAAGGAGCCCCGCCATCACGCCCCATCGCAGAACCGTCCCCACGCTAGTCTTGACCTCTGCCCAGCGCTCCGCTTTTGTGCGTACGGGACGAAGCGGGGCAAAGAGGCGCTGGAGCTCTGCCACTCCCACCGCTTC
>VNWX01001285.1:0-15764 GCA_009869905.1 Ceratophysella communis
TCGAAAAAGAAAATGCCTTTGAAATTTTCGAACTTTTATGGAGATTCCGATATTTGCATATTTTTAGAATTTTAAATATTTAGTCTACGACATATTCCTCAAACCTAAAATAAAGTTATCACATCTTGTTCACTGCATTCCTATGTTCGCATGACCAATTTTATGTGATAAGTTCTAAATTCTTGTAAAAATCCCGAGTTTTGGCGCAGTTGCTCAGTTCAAAAATGAATCATCACATTACATTTTTGGCAAACTACTTTGGAATTTGCCAATCAGAAATTGCCAATTTTCGACTGTTCTGCAAAACTATAATCATCTGTTTTTAATTATATTAGTATTTATAAAGGCGGAAACAGATTACAAGATGAAAGTCATTTTACTAGAGGAAGTCCCAGCTGGTTTACTATAGGATCTTCTGTTGACTGGTGTCATCATTTAGTCGTCAAGATAAAGGAGGTCAAAGGAAAAGGTAACATATGACATAACTTTGCATTTATTTGTAAATGCATGTAGCGTTCTGTATTCAATTTTTAGTATTCATAATTAATCTGAAACGCGAAAGCTTAGTGCGTATATCTGGTGGTTTGGTTTGTGACGCCTCAATGTTGCATAACTGCGATGTAAGAAGGCGTAAAGGTCAAATCAAAGGTACCAAAAGGTTATGTTGGTTACGCGTGACTTTAATAAGTGTGTTACAGTCAGGCTTGCATTGGGCAGTGAGAGTATAAACAACAATTATTACAGTTATTCTGGTCCGAATAACATAGTGCATCAGCTACACGCTGTAAAATTTGCACTTTGCGTTAAATAACATGTCATCTTATCTTTTGTCTTTCATCTTTTGTGATTTAGGATCAAAAACCAGAAGTCAGAAGTTGTAGCATGATTTTATGTTACCCTCCATATCAAGATCCAGATGTTGGTAGACGTCACAAGCTACTACATGTTACATGGCGTATTAAAAATTGAAATCTTCCCTTGAATGCTAAGCTATTGTTGCAACAAGTCCTTTTGTCTTCGAAAAATATGACCGAAGTACTCAAAAGCTATTGGAATACCGCCTTCCTGGTGATTACCACATATCCATGGACAAGGACCAGTCTTGGAAGTTGTGCCGTCTTGGCTTTCATGCTTATTATTTTGATCCTGGGAATCCAATTCACGTTGGGAATCATTTTTGGCATCGTTGCTCTTGTAGTTGGGTAAGATAATGATTTGGAAAACGATTTGTTTACAATTCCCCGTTGTAATTCTTTCACATTTCATTTGAGCGTATTGAATATTTTGCATTGCAATGGTTACAGAATATGCGTCCGTTTCCATTCTGACAATCATCATAAGTCTGCTGTGGGATTGATTCGGAAGACTCGAAGAGTTAGTCTAGAGGGTTTCAAAAAGACGTCCAGCCCATCTTCGCCAGCTCGTGAACCAAGACAGAAAATGGATATGAGAATTACCGGATCCGCCCTAATTGATGAAACCATTCACGAGATGATAGACTACATTCTTCGAGACTATATTCATTCCTGGCATGATCATATAACACAGGACGATGAATTTGTACATGAGCTTCGATTGACGATACAAGAGACTTTGGTCACTTTGTCATCGCGGTAAGCGAGCAGCGATCATTAATACATGAATTCGAATACTCAACCTAACACTGCCTGTTGCTGTTTCACAGAGTCAAAGAAATCGATTGGATCCCTTACATAACTACAGCTCTCGTCGACGATGCAGCCTCTCATCTTCGCCTTTTCCGACAGTCAACTGCCAAAGTGAAGGAAAATCCTCTTGGGAATGATTTGATATCAGTATTTTTTGACTTGGAAGCGTCGATGGAAAAGAATCTTTGTCGTGATATGGTTTGCACGGATGACTCACATCTAAATGGTGGGTAGTCGGAGTCCGAAGCGGATACATTATTTCTACGGTTATCACTTGAAACTCAGACAATGCTAAATTTCATCTGCAGATTACTTCCAAGGCCTAATAGAAGGTCTACTTTACCTGCTACTTCCTCAAGAAACATACGGATGTACTCCCGTTGGTTCTCTAGCCCAAGATTTACTCGCTAATCATGTACTTATTCCATTGCTTAATCTACTTTCGGACCCTGATTTTGTGAATCAAACCATAGTTTGGCTGGTAAGTTTATGCGGTTAGAAATTATTAAATAATCTTTTCCACATAGCCCATAGCCCATTTAAAATTTCGTTGCCCTGATTTTAGTGTCAAGATTTCGCTGTGACTCCAGAAATATTTATGTCGGTTATTCGTACAACTGATACGATGGACGAATTGGAATCTGCCCTGTCTTTTTTTAAGCAGCAGATCAATGAAGTTGTAAGTGAAAAGCTATCTAACGAAACTGGAAGCATGCAAGCAGTATATTTTTATTAGAACATGTTATAATTCTAATTTCAGAAAAAGGCCGAAGCTTCGAATTCGGATGATGTTAATACCATAAAACAGCAGCTTCGATGTTTGGGCTACGTCAAAAAAGCAATTGATCACCAACAAAGTCATCTAAAAGAAGGAGGGAATCGAGACTGGACAGATGAACCAGATTCAGAAGAATGGCAGCACTACTTTACACAAGGCTTCAAGCTTCATACTCTGAGTTTGGAAGAAGTGATCAAGAACAGTATTGCACTTTCATATTTTTTGGATTATATGTCTTCAGTTGGTGGAAATCACTATTTATTGATGTATCTCAACGCGGACGGTAAGTCCATTTACTGATTCGAAATCTAGCCACTGATTCTCGTTTAAAGGCAGCTTAACCGGTCACTGATCTTTAATAATATTTACCTATCTTCCTAGCCTGGCGTCAATCTGCAGAAATGCAATTGCAAGAAATCGAATTGAGCAATAGGAATACCCAGAACGGAAAAGATCAAAATAAGAATATTGAAGATATGCTGAAATGCATGAGAGATGCAGCGTTCAACGTTTACGACCAATTTCTTTCAGAAAAGGTATTTCCCGAAATACAATGGTTTGGAGGATTGCTAAATTCAAAATAAATCCTAATTATTATAATGAATTCTCGCAGGCGGCTCCTAGAGTAAAGCTACCGGAAAACATAACCAAAAAATTCTACGTACAAATCCGAACAGAAGCTATAACGGCGGATTTATTCGATCAAATTCAAGAGGCCATTTTGGAAAAGCTACAGACCACCGAGAAGTTTTATCCTGCCTTCACTCGCAATAAACTTTATATCAAATGTCTCATGGAATTAGATCTTCTCAAAGCTGAAACAGTTTCCGCCCACAGTCAAAGTTCGACATCTGATGACGAAGATGAAGATGGGCTCGATGGGGTTGTGCATGTGACCAATGATGGCGAAATTGACGAATCAAAATCATTCAAAACAAAAGCTGTTGACATAAACGACCTACAGACTTGCAGAGAATGTTTGAAACAAAGGAAGCAAAGTAGTGGAGTTCCAGAAGATGAATTATTAAGATGGGAAAAAGACGCTTTGGAAAACAAGTACAAATTAAGAGCAGAAATAATTGAAGTAGCTCTTACAGTGGAGAAAGGGAATACGTTTGGAATCTATGTGGTCAAAGCAACTCGTCAAGATTACAACAAAGTGACAAATTCACCAGAAGAGAAAGAATGGCACATTTATAGACGATATTCTGACTTCTATGACTGGCATCATTGGATCAAATCTAAATGGGTTAGGCTAAGTAAATTGGAGTTTCCAAGCAAGCAAACTTTTGGAAAAACGGATCGTATTTTTCTTGAGAAACGAATGGCGGCCTTGAATAAGTATTTTTCTAGTATCCTGTCAATTACCTGTGAGCCAGTAAGTTTGATCGCTTAGATGAAATGCTTAGAACGGGTGAAACTAATGAACTAATAAGTCATGTTTTTGCAGTATTTCGGCGAAGCCCTTCAAGATAGTTTACTCCATTTCCTTGAATCTGGCAACTATGTTCCTCGGAAGAAGCAATTTAGTGAAAAGGTTAGTTGGTGGATTCTATAGTCAAAATTCTCAGTCAAAACTATTCAGACTAACTTTTGATGGTCTAATTTGCAGATCGACTCTCTAGTCAACATGACCGTGAACCCATTGAAGCAATCAGTCAAAAATGTCACTCACGCCGTGAAAACAATGCCTGAGAATTTGTACAATACCGTTGATGTTTTCACTAAAATATTTCAATCCAAGGCTGCTGTGACAGACTTTTCGGAGTCGATGAAAGTCGGAGCTTCAATTGACCAAGAGGTTTGTACCTACATAACTTAAAGTTTGCCCATATGGCTTTCCCTATTCACTGCTTTCCAAACGACTTACAACCATTCTGTTTTCAGGCTGACGACAATATACCATTACGGATTATCCTTTTACTGATGGATGAAGTATTTGACCTGAAGTCTAGAAACCAATGGCTTCGACGTAGGATTGTTGTTATAATTCGACAAGTGATCAAGGCAATGATGGGAGATAACTTGAATAGAAGAATTGTGGATTATGTGGCCTACCTAACCAGTCCAGTCCGGGTTTCGGGTTACCTCAGGACTTTGCAGTAAGTTCTAGCTACCGGTGGCTTATTTATTAGCCAAACTACAGTATTTATGCGTAATCTACCGTGCTAACAGATGTATAATTTATTTAGACACTCGCTATGGCCAGGCGGTCGAAAAATCTCTCCACAGGCTACAAGAGATTTTGAAACGAAGAGCAAAACGAGAATAGCTGCCAAGGCTTCACTTCTGTCATCATTATCAGGTGGAAACCTTGGAAATTATATTAAAATAATAATTTCAACTGTAGTTGGCAGATAACGATTCATAATCTGTGTATTTCGATTTCAGACGAGCTGAAACATTTGATTGGAAGTGAAACAACTCGACGTGGTCTTCTCTGTGTCTTCGATATGTGTCAAAATCCAGTTCTAAATCGTCGATTTCTATTAGTCCTCATTGAAGGTATTCTAAAAACGCTCTATGCTGATAAGCCATTTCCAAATCTAATACAAAGGCTTCACTACCGCTCGAGTCGGGTTGGTAAGCATCGTCCATTTATTCTGCCTAACCATCCTGTTCAGCTCTCAAATTCATCGCTAAAAACTTCCACGATTTCTATGGCCAATCTCTCGCCGCGCGGGTCAAGGAAACGAAAGTCTTAAGGTCATGGTAAGATTTTGGCTGGGCATTTGGTTTTTATATGCGGCTAAAATCAGTACATTTGAATGTTTATTTGACACTGACCCACCATTCACCATTCGTCACGATAACGATTACCATGCTACAGGGAACAGAATATATTAACTTATTGTTAGATTTAGCTTGCGAATCATATCAATACGCTGCGCATAGGTTAGCTTAGTTTTAACATTAATGGCCTTATCTTATAATGCTCTTCGAACAACTCTTTTGTTGGTACCTGCTTTCTTGTGAAAAGTCTTGATTGTAACTTCTTCAATTACTGCTCTATTTATACTGCAAACGATGTACCTAGGTTTGCAACCCACCCTTAACAAATTAACTAAGGTATTCAGTTCCTGTGCCGTAAATCGATATTTGTGACCTGAGTGATTCTCATTGTCAGAATCCGTGTACACGTCTACTTATCATTCCCAGTGATCCTATCATGTAAAACTACATACAAGCTTGTTAATCGTTAAGTTTAAAGTAATCCATTATTACTGCAATCTCATTAGTTTAATCGGATTATATCGCAATAATATATGTGCAGTTGGCTATTAGCTATTAATGAATTCCACTATCCGCAAGTATTCACCGGAAAGCAACGAAAAAGAAAAACCTCAGCTAAAAGTGATAAATTATTGAATTATAGAGGAAAATTCTTGTTATACCGGTAATAATTTACGCACTATACTTTTTTAATGAAAATAAATTGCATTATATATTTCGCAGTACTAAATACAAAAATATTTTTAAATAATTTATTTCCTAATTCGTATTGCATTGAAATTGAGATTTTTTCGTTTCATCTCAACTTATTAAATTTTAATAAATTGTGCAAGGATAAAGGCACCTACAAATTCACATTCAAGATACATTATGAAGGAAATTGTAATATAAAAAATATTTAGTGATAAATAGCTAATCTATGTATCTTCCAAAAACATTACAGTATAGATTCATATTCAGATTCACAGTTCCACCTGGGAATAAATCTGAATTAATAATGGCACTAAGGTTTTGTTTCTAATACAAAATACAAAAACAAACGCATATAGGGATAGAAAATGATATGAGCATCAAGGCTGAAACACGATTATTTGACGCGTTCTTACGGACTTTAATTATTCCTGTCTGTGAAATTTTGGTACATTATGCGGAGCCTTAATTATATAAATCTAATGGTTTTACATGTAATTAATCTTATAAATTAAAGCTGAATTGTAGCGTTTTCTTCAGCTATGTTTTGTGACGGTTTTTGTAAGGCCGTGTGGGGTTTGCTTGAGATCTAATGGTATGTAGTTTATGTTGAAAAGTATCAATCTGAGCGTTTTTGCTTATTTCGAAGCTCAACAGCACGAGTGTTGTCCAGAACTTGTTGAACCAATTTCTTGATCATAGTGCTACACAGTTCTTCCATAATGTCCACTTCTTCAGGTCCCGTTTCCAACCATAAGCGATCTTCTTCAATGAGTTCCTCGACCAGGGCTTCATCCACCAAATCCCTTGGCCGTGCTGCCCACTTCAGTTTCTTTCTCCAGAGAAAGCCTCCTTCAGTGGGAATGGAACTGTTCTTCTTGCGAATTAGAAGTTCCGGTGGAATGAGGTAAACTACTCGTTCAAGTACAGCTTGGGCAAGTTCCTCTTTATTCTTTGGAAGCTTCGTTTTCTGAGCAAGATGAGTGAGGGGACCCAGGCGAACTGTGTCGTACATTTTGGATGGAGTTCCGGTACTCGGTTCAACTTGGAGCACTGCTTGAAGCACCTCTTCGATCACGTCCTTGACACAAACGTCGAAGGATCTGGCAAGTACTGGCACCAGAGAAAGCTTCCTTCGGGACGGATGTTCTTTCGAATGGATATCTTCCAGTTTGAGTCCAAGGTTCCCAAACAGCATTGATTCTGGATTCGATTAGGAAGATGAGCTTTTGTTCTTCACAGGACACGAGGTATGCAGGATGAGGTGGAAGTGATTCTGGAGATTGAGCTGAAGGTGCTGTCGGTGGTGGGACATATGGCGGCGGTGGCTTGGTGGGAATGTCTTGTGAAGATGCTTTGACTTGCAAGGCCTCCAATTGACGAATCTAAGAAGAAACAAATAATGAACTTAATTTTTAATCATGTCAATCGTTTGAGAACCTTGATTCTTACCTCGTTCTCAATACGCCGACTCTCTTCAAGGATCTTGGCAGCTTCTTGCTTCAAGTTACCATCTTCTCCTGGAAGACTCATGAGCTCATCCTCAAACCATTCTTCTTCGTCTTGATCATCCCCCGACTTGAGAAATTGATCATCTGCGTTCTGCAAATAGAAAAAAGTAAACCCGATGTGAGGATTAAGAGCTAAAAATTGCTATGCTCTAAAATCCGTGAATACCTGGAATCCTGAAAATCCTGAAGATGAAATCGGAGCTTCAACAACGAATGTGTTCTCATTCAGCTCAGTTTTTGGCTCTTCAGCTAGAATATTGCTATTCTCTACGGCTACGGCAACATCAGATTCAGTCTTTACGTCCATGTGACCATCTTCTACGGATGACTTCTTGTCGGCGTCCTCTTCCAGGAGAATAAGCTGAATTGAGGGCTTAGATTCCGGTTCTGAGACTCGTTCTTCCACAACAGTCACATCCTAAGCCGTAAACCAAGATTTTAAACCTGTTGAAAAGCTTAAGTTCAAACGTAATTCAACTGAAATACCTTCGACTCAACTTCCGGTTCTTCAGGAGTTAATGTTCTCTCGGAAATGATGAATGTTTGATCTTGAGGAATCTTGAACTGAAATTCATTATGTTTATGTTGCTCAGTATCAAAGCAATAGGTGATCGGTGTTTATCAATATAGCATTTATACTTTACCTGATTTTCGATGAACTGCTCGGGTTCAGTGATAACCTCTGTCTCTTGAACCAACGTTACATCATTCACGGGGAATTTTTCAAATGAACGCTCATTCTGCACATTAGCTTCTGGATTGTCCACTGGAATTTTCGGTGTGGACTCTTCTTCGAAACTCTATCAATTAGAATTACGATCAGTTGGAGTATCACATTATTTTTGTCAGTGTTATTGTATTTGTCCTGCACTGCACTGCATGTTTACCTTTGTAGGAGAAACATCTTCTTCTTCTAAAAATTCCTCCGAAACCAATTCCTTCACAGATTTCTGTTTGAATTTTGAACACACATTAACATTAAATTTGAACTCCAACTAAATGGAATGGACAATAATCTTAAATAAAAATTCTATATTTTTACCTCGTTTTCAACGACTTGCTCAGGTTCAGATTCGGTGACGGTGGTGACACTCTCAATCTCGATATCTGGCTTGGATACATCCAACTTATCCATTGGGAACTGAAGATCGTTCTCAGGAATGAATTCATGCTTGCTAGCCGAATCTTCAGCTGTTGAAGAGTCATCGATAGTGACAGTCTACGATGGCAAATATATAATTTCATAGGATTGTAGCGAGTTGAATGTTGAAATAATTGAAACTATCGGCAAAATTCAATTTACCTTCGCGAAATTCTCTCCTTCGAGTAGCTCAGAGACGTCCGCTTGAATGAATAGCTTTTCCCCAGATTCCTGTAAACACATTAGAATTATCGGATTTTGAAAAACTCAGAAAAGGGTTGTGAATTTAAATTTTAAATGGGCTATTTTACCGTGTTATTGAGTGCTTCACTGTTTCCAACAGACTTAAGTGCTTCACTGATGTCAACTGACTTGAGCACCTCGCTGATTTCCACGGACTTAAGTGCCTCGCTGATTTCCAAGCACTTGAGTGCCTCGCTAATTTCCACGGAGTTGAGTGCCTCGCTGATTTCAACGGACTTGAGGGCCTCGCTATTTTCAATTTCAACGGACTTGAGCGCGTCACTGATTTCAACCGACTTGAGCACATCTTCAGACCAAGTCTCCTTTTCAATTTGAGCACTCACTTCGGATTCGATAAACTGATCACTGTAGCTCTGTTGGACTTCACTGACTTTTACGGAATGAGTTTGATCCTTCTGTAACAGTTCATAAATTAATTGATACTGTATACTCCTGGAATGCCGAAAATTGGCACCCCACTACTAATTCACATACCTCAGTTTCAGTTTCGACAATCTTGATGTCTTCAGAAGGAGTTGGCTCTGCCTCGTCTAAAACTGATGTGTATTCATTACTGACATCCTGCTGAAAGCTAACTGCAGATGCAGTGTCATCTTGAATTTTAGTCAAAGAAAGTTTTTCACTTTCACTTTCAAAAGCAGATGAGTACTCGTCACTTTCGTGCGGCTAGGTAAAATAAGAATTCATGAGTAGGTAATCAGTTTTTAAAAAACGTATGTACATAGGTGCAAGTTCTTACAGCACTAGCGAGACGGCTTTCTTCCCGAATCATCCATGCTCCTTCAAGATCATGTTTCAAACTTTCTTCATCCGATTGTTTTGGCTCATCAATTCGTGTTTCCAGCTTTTCGGACGCGCCTGCCACAGCCACAATAGCCACCTCGGCTTCCTTATGTTCTGGCTCCGTCGGTGCTTCAACTTTCTCAGACAGGTCTGCCTCAATAGGAACCTCGGTTTCGTCTTCCTCTGTACCAGCATGGATGGACTGAGCAAGACGTTTAGAATATCAATGAAATTAGTTGTAAAGCGCGACCAGCCCAGAAATGTGTACCGAAAAATTATACGAGAAGTCTCACCTGCACAAAACTGGATTTACTTTGCTCATCAGTATCAGAAGATTCGGTTTCAGCTTCCGGCTCCGGCACTTCTTCCTGAACCTAAAGCAATAACATTTATTTGAATATTCGGAGTTAGAATTTATAAATTCAAAGGTACCTACCTACCTATAAATATATGACGAATAGTAAAAAGGTTATAAACTTACCGAAGTCTGAGTTTTCACATCCTTCATATCTTCGGGGATAAGTCCAAGTCGCGTATTACTCCCAGAATGAATCTGAATGACCGTGGGTGGTCGATTCAAAGACTCAGCTACAGCTTTCACAGATTCCGAAACAGTCTGCAGAAGTGCCGCATTCTGAGTCACAGTTTGGACACCAGCCTTGAAATCCAGAAGCTCCGTCAGAATTTGCTTGTAATGACCTACGTTGGCATTATCTTCACGGACTTGGTGCTGAAAGGCGTCTGCTTCCGCTCTTTGCTGTGCAGCGATTTCCGTTGTGAACTTATTAGCAGCTTCGAGAACGAAGCGGCGTTCCTCTTCCAACTTATTTTGGAAGTTCCGAAGTGGAGTGGGAAGGCTGTCCTGGTCATGTGAGTCATACGTTGTTTCCGTAGACTGTACTTCCGTTTCAGAAGGACGGGCTCTCGGTCTAGTTTCATTGACTTCACTGTCCCTCAATTCATCATCCGTTTCAACTGTAGTGGTCGATCCAATCGAGACATCTCGAGCTCGACCTGTGTCCCGGGGTAAAGCTCGGCCGATTCGTGGTTGAATTGTTCTAATGTTGGGTTCCAGGGAGAGTCTGTCCCGACAGCGAAGACTGTAAGCGATCTTCATATGTTCCATGTTCGGCCCGATGTAATCGTCCGTGATGCTTAAGGTTGGAGTGGACGTTCGGGAAATGGTTCCATCTTGATCATGAAGTGACTGATGTTCCGTGGAGTCGGAGTCGACATCTTGGCCGAGTTGACCAGGTGCAGATGAGTGTCTAGTTTCGCCCTGATTCTGATCATCACGATCATGAACTTTTTCTTGGAGCAGACGAATTTGCTCCTTTAAAACAGTGTAGAACGTTGGATCCCTGGCCTCCTTCGGGACGGAACTCAATGATCTACGATCGGTAATTAGTCGACTTTCACTAGGTTTCAAGCCTAGGCCGGCAGGACTTGCATAGAAATTCGTCAATGAACGCCTACCAAGCCCCATTCCCTCAGTACTAGTTGGCTTCGGGCTTTGAAGTAACAATTGCTTGATTGCTTCTCTAGGAAACGGCTCTTCGAATCTACCAGGAGTTGCTTTGGTTCCAATAGCCGAAGGGATTCCAGTATTACGAAAACATCTTGAAGATTCAGAAGTTGAAGAAGAAATTCCTGAGCTGTTCTGTGTAGAATTACCCATGTAACCTTCAGGTGCGGGAATATACGAAGAGAAGTCCACAGAAATCCCAAAGGCAGTTTTCCCTTTCCCAGAATCGGAAACCTCTGGTCCTGAACAGGGAGCGGGAGCCGGTGACATTGCAGCAAGTTTCCGAGGTCTGTTGCTAGCCCAAGCTTGCACGAAAGGTCTTTCTGGCGTTTCGACATGATGCGTTGCAGCGGCTCCTTTAGCTCGATAAAAAGAAATTCGGCGTCTAGGTCGATTTCTCTGTTCACGCCAATCGTGTACTTCATGCCAGACTTTCCGGATTCGATAGCTTCGGTAAGCCGCCTGGATTTTCAACGCTGCGTTATTCCTAACTTCAAAGGAATCCGAGGCGAAACGTTTGGGATTACTCCCTGGGGATTGAACATACAATGGATGGCTTTTGTAGGTCGAAACACTTTCGGTATCCTCATCGAATAGACTCTGCGTGGTTCCAACAGCTTTGTCTTCTTGATTTCCTGTGGTTAACAGGATGTTTTCTGGCGAAGGTTCCAGCAGGTTACTCAACATTCTGTCCGTGTGTTGCCGGAGAACTGAGACACATTCTCGATGAACAATAGTTTCAAATTCCTGGAGAATCATGTCGGTCATCCTGTCCTCACGTGTAAGGATTCCAGCAAGGAGCTTGTGCTTCGATTTGTCGTCCACAACTCCTTTTGGAACGCTAGCAATTGCATCAGCATTTTTCTTTGAGGCACTTTTTACGGCAGGCTTCTTAGTTTTGGACTGAACTTTGACTGGAACGGAAGATGACTTAGCTGCTTGAACAGGATGGTGCCTTTGATCTTGAACTAGGACAAAATCTGCTGGGGCAGCTTTTCGGGGAGCACTGGCTTTTGCACATATTTCTCGACGTTTTGTCTCCAGTTCTCGTAGCTGAGCTTGCCTTCTCTCAATTTCCATTTGTCTCTCGGCCATGTCATGCTTTTCCTTCAGACGACGAATTTCCTTTTTCTTCTCCATAAAGCTCTTTACTTCCGTCGGGTCATAGGGCTTTTCCCGTTCATCCTTCTTCGGTGTTTCCTTGGGAGGATATTTCTTGGGATCCACGAAGCTCCAAAATTGTGAGCGAAACAATGGCTGCTGATGCTTGTCTTCAGATCCTTCTCTTGGACTTGGGTCATCTCGAAAAGAATCTTGTGAATGCGGACTTGGCTTTTTCGGCTTAGGATTAGGCTCACTAGAAACGATCGGAATTCCTGATGGCACTTTGGCTACAAGTACAGTAGAGCTTGCGGCCTTGGCGCTCGTTGTCTTCGCAGAAGTTTTTTTCGCTTCTGTCACAGCAGACTTCTTTCCCTCTGAAGATGGGCCCGGTATTGAGCTATTATTATTTCGGGAACTTGTAGAAGCAGATGCTGCCGGTTTCTTCTGCAATTTAGAATTTGAGGCTTTTGCCTTGAAAGTCGTGGGTTGAGGCGGAATTGGGTTGACAAACTAAATGGGGTAACATCAAATCAAACAATATTAAAGACTTATCAATTATCAACCACATGCCCTAACAATTAACATTAACATTAAAATAATACATACTTACAGTGCTAACTTTCTTCATTTCGATTCCTCGAATAGTCACAGTACTGTATGAAGTTGTGGCGGAAGTTCCATTAGCTAATTTAGAAGAAACGGATGGTTTTGTGACGTGCGGCTGTCGACTTTGACCACTTATTCCAACAGCATTTCGTGCTGATTTTGGGATAGGGATAGGAAGATGCGAATTTGTGTTATCCTTTGATAAGTCGCTAACAAAGCCATTAGAAATGTTTCCATTTGAAGTCCCTAACTTGCTGTTGATATTTACGATACCCTTAGTTGAAATACTCGTGTTCTTGACAACCGTGGACCTCTGAACATTGGGCTCATCTGAAAATTGAACAAATCAAATTATTATGAAATATTCGCTGCTACCAATTTCAATTACGATACTTGTTATAGCAATTATCAGAGTTTCAGATGAAAGACTTTGCAGAATTGATGGACTATTTCAAGCTAACCTTAACTTAGAATCTTTGTAATCGTTTCAAGCTACGCATCCGCAGTTAAGCTGTTAAACAAAAAAATGCCAAAAAAATTACTTACCGAAATACATTTCTGTGCTAACTTTCGTCTTGACTAAAGGAAGTGGCGGTGTTTTCGGTATCAATGATTTGACTTGCTTCCCACTTGGCCCCTTCACGAGACTTTCACGAGTTCTACTAAGCATTTTGTCATCGGACTCTGGCGTAACTTGTCCGGCGTCATCAGGGATGACTCTTTTCCAAGTACGTAATCTTGGTTCCGAGTCCGGACGTCTATTGCCATTACGATCTCCATCTTCACCAAAAGCCTCGTTCACAATTGATCCGCTCATCTTATGTATGTATGGTTGAAGGTTAAAAACTACTTAATGCATCAGTAATCGCTAATCGCAGTAAATAGATTACAAAGTAGATTGTATAAGGTATAAGATCTTGTCAGGTTCTAGTAAGCCGGTAAAATAATCTGAACTGAAGCAAAGGTATCGGACACCGCACGCACCGAAGAGAACTTTTGTAATCTCCTATTCGTCATCCATTCGCATCTGAAATATTATCAAACAAATTTTAAAACTATGAAACGCTTATGCTCAAACCTATGTAGCATAACATCATAATACCATACATTAATAATTAACTAAACATTCAACATTTAAGCGAATAGAGAATATCCCAACCCAATGCACAATGCGGAATCCAAGGGCATGCTTTAAATCACATTTTATTTTTTGTAAATCATTTGTTCACAGCGGAATCGGCAACTAGCAACTACATAGCCTCAACGTTCACGGGAGCGCGGCGCTGACGCTGGCGGCCCATGTTAGGTTAAATGTTAAACAACTAACGATAGAAAGAAAACTCAATAAGCTAGGTGTTTACCATTTGACCTTGAAATATATTTGACTCCCTTGAAATTTTCAGTAATTTCGCCACTGGCCTTCGTCATTTGCTGATTCAAGCTTTTATATTTTGATTGCTGTATTGTTGACGTTATCTTGATCTTAATTAATGATAAATAAGATGAAGGCTTGATTACGCAACGAAATGAAGAGATTGAAAATGAGGATAAACGAGATCAATTAGGTGACAGGATAATAAGGGATATAATCAAAGAGATGAAGATTAGAGAACTTTGAAATGAAAATGCGAGGGGAAAAGAGGAAAACAAACGGTTTTGAAATAGAGGATGAAATCCCAGGTTTTTCTGTCACATGTTTCATGGTGCATTGACATTAAAATTCAATGAGCAGCTCGTCGAAATTCGCGTTCTATCTATCCAAAAAAAAATTTGATGCCCTACCTGGATTACGGATTACGTAGTTAACTTTCAGCTCTAGCTAATTTCATAATATTACACAATTAAGCACAACAACGGCCACTACATGCACTTCTGACTCCTTGTTTCTGATTTTATTGACACTTTTCATCTAATAATATTTTTAACTCCTATTTGACGAGAATCAGAATCTGAATCATATCAGCGTCAGACAAGAACGTCTAATTTATTGCATTTATTTTGATTTAAAAATTTAAATTGTGAAAATCAAATGGACTCAACTATTAAGGCACACGATTTAATTAAAAAATAATAAAAAATTTAGTTTTCCGCTAGTTAATTTGAACGGAAACAGAGAACAAAATCCGTCCGTGCTAATAGCCGTTCCCGTTCCGCGTTCTTTATATAGTCGAATTCTTAAATCGAATTTTGTTAGCTTGTTCACTATAGATACCAAATTGCAGAAAATAATTTGTGCCACAATCGACAATATTTCGAGCTCAAAATAATACAATCAAAATCATCCAAAATCATCATTTTTCTCAAAATCAAAATCGCAAAAAATCATAATCCTTTGAGCTCAAAAATATCACGATTTTGGTATCAAAATGTGATTTTGACGATTTTAAAAATTGCCAAAATCATTTTTTCTTCCAGAATAAAATCATTAAAATAAAAAAAACTTAGTTTTTCAAAATGAAACTCTTTTTGAGCTCCAACATCGTTATTTTAAAATCATTGATTTTCCCCATCACTGTCGATTTCACATTTACCATTTTCATGAATTTGATTCTTGCTTCTTGCGGCTTCTTGCATGGTAAATTACCATACAAGAATCAAATTCATGAAAACAGTACCTATAAGTATAGATAGTAGTTAGTAGTGGTTCTGGTCATGATTTGTCCATAGACATAAGAGCTTTATAAGTTCTTATGTCTATCGATTTGTCATTTGTCATGCCATGCCATGTCATGTTCATGTTCATTATTCCTGATCATGCTTATGACTTATGATGATCATCGTTCATGAGTTATGAATGACTATGATATGAACTATGAACTTATGACAATTAGATCATTCTCAATCAGGGAACTAGAATATACCGGGAATGCTCGAGGTCCACCCAAGACTCAAAGTCATAGAGTATGCACAATGGTTACTGGTTTTGTGACGTCAAAGTTGCCCGCTCATTCCTCATTCTCCT
>VNWX01001286.1:0-15760 GCA_009869905.1 Ceratophysella communis
ATGGAAAGAAATTCCCAGAAATTGTATTTTGTGTGAATGATCGACCAAAGACTATTCAAATGTTGGCCAAACCAAACTTGAAGTCTTTTGATATCATTGGTGAAGATATTACAATCCTTGAATTCTATAAGCAAAAGATTCTGTGTAATAGTTTTACCTACTTGGGATTCACAATTCTGGAGCTAGCAAAATATGTGCTGTACTCTGCCTACTATGATGGAATCAAACCAGTTTTTGGGCCGCGTGTACGTGTATTGTACGGGGATACAGACTCTCTCATAGTTTCAATTCAAGATCCTGAAAATACTCTAAATCGAGATTTGGCCAAGCTATCAGACTGGTATGACTTTTCAAATTTAGACAAGAACCATCCGCTCTACAATACAGAAAACAAGGGAGTTCCAGGGCTTTGGAAAGTAGTTGTGAATGATGTTGTTGAGCTTGCTGCCATAAGCTCTAAAATGTATAGCGTATTAACAGCAGATGATGTGAGAGAAGCTAAAGAAGAAGCATCAGGAGAAGAGTTATCTGTAAATCTGGACGGAGATGCAATAGTCTTGTGGAATGAAGAACCAAGGACAGAGGAAAATTCAGGCGAGAACTCGATTGAGATTGCGGACGGGATCTCAAGTTTGGACGAGAACCCATCGATCGGGAACGTGATTGGGGATGCAATCAGGGACATGTACCATGTTGAAATTTTGAATGAAAACTTGGACGTGATTACCAAACCCCCGCTCGTAAAAAAGAAGAAAGAGTTGATGAAGAAAGGAAAAGGAATCGGGAGAGCAGTTTTGGAGAAACTCAGACATGAACATTATGTTCGAGCAATTCGAGAAGTAGATAAAAATTTTTCAGTTAGGATGAATGGAATACGTGCGTTCAAGACAAAGCTGTATCGCGTTGATATTAGGAAAATTGGATTTCATGCCCTAGACACTAAACGTTACATTTTGAGAGGTGGAATCAAGACTCTGGCTTTTGGACATTGTAAAATTCCCAAAATTCGAAAAGAAGGGGAAATCCTCCCAGATGATATTAATTGTGAAAGTGTTACAGTTCAAGAAATTTCATTTGAAAACCGCGCAGACCCAAATGAGCCTATGGATATGCTTCCATCTCACCCAACATGACCAATCCTCCCTCCCCCCTATATATATATATATTTATCAATTTTTGTTTTAGTCTTTAGCAAGCAGTCATGGAAGTAGTCATACCTCTCCTTGCAGTGGTAGTTTTAATAATAGTTTATCTAATCTTGGTAATTATATGTATTGGATTTTGTGATTAAATATGATTGGTTACGGGAATTTGTGTTTAGTCTTATTTCAGCATGCAAAGCATACGGAAGTTGTATTATAATCCGAAGCTGTCTGGAAGTTTTTCCATCGCTTCAGGTTTCATAAAAAATAGAAAGTTAAACAAATCAGTTAAATCCGAGTTAAATCAGTTGAATTCATATACTCTACATAAACCTGCTCTGAAAATATATCCGCGTCGGAGGGTTGTAATTCCTCATTCAAATTGACAATGGGTTGCAGACCTGCTTGACATGCAAAAGTATAGCAAGGAAAATCGAGGTTTTCGTTACATTTTAATTGTAATTGATGGATTTAGCAAGTTTTTGTATACAGTGGCAATTAAAGACAAAACTGGGCCTACTCTTGTTCGAGCCTTCAAGTTAATTTTTAAAAAGAGTGGAAAGCGGCCAGTATACCTTTAAGTAGATATGGGAACAGAATTTTTGAATAAACAGTTTAAAGCTCTGCTAAAACAAGAAGAAATTACTCTATTTCATACATTTAGCAAGCTAAAAGCAGTCTTGGCCGAGCGGATGATTCGAACTTTGCGTACACGAATCGAAAGATATTTTACTCACACTGGAAAGAATGCATGGGTGGACGCTCTGCCTCATCTGACTAGCTCTTACAACGCAACTCAGCATTCGTCTATTGGAATGAGTCCCAGAGACGGGCAAAAAGAAGAAAATCAAACCAAAGTTTGGTTAAAATTGTATACAGATTTAGCTGAAGATATCATGAACACTCCACTTTATCCAAAATTTAAAGCTGGTGATCGTGTCCGAATAAGTCGAGAAAAGCTAGTTTTTGAAAAGGGATACAAGATTAACTGGTCTGAAGAAGTGTTTGTGATTAAAAAAGTCCATGAAACTCGACCAATCACGTACACCCTTGAAGATTTGAACAAGGAAGCTATAAGTGGAGGGTTTCTAGAACCTGAGCCTCAATTGGTTCCGGACAGTCAACCAAAGCAGACGCAAAGGAAGTTGTCTCCAGCTAAAGAAAGAAAGAAAATTGAACCAACTCGACGCTCGAAACGAATTCAAGATGGGTAGTTTCTACATTACTCTTCAAAACGATCAGACGCCTGGCTACTTTCCAGAAAATACGGCAAATGACTTTTCAGTTCAACTTGGAAAAACTTTTCATATTCCAAAAAACAGTGAGGTTGGTCTTGCTCATATTGTGTTTACTCTTCAAGCTCCACCAAAGGATGTGAATGGTGAATATATGCTCGACAGAAATAAATTTTTTGGAAAAGTAATTGGTGATAATATAATTCGAGTTAATGTCAAGGCTCCAATTGGATTTGTTATGCCAAAACACTACTCTGATATTACCCTATTTGTGCGAGATTTAAAAAATGAACTGTTGACTCAAAGATTATAATTGAAATTATAATTGATAGAACTAGGGGAGATTATTTTAAAATAATAAATAATAGAACTAACAAGACAGAGTTGGCAATTTCCGAAGACTTGGCTCATGCTATGGGATTTGACAAGAGTACCTTTAACTTTGGAGAACATTTGGGTGAACGAGAGTATTCTAATGAAATATTTGCAAGAATTCCTCATGGAGAAGAATTTCAAGTTGAAATGTTTTCAAGCGAATATAAGGAAGTTACCGTTTCTGAGCCATACGAATATTCGGAACATGGTCTTTTATGGGCAATTAATAGAGCTCTCACTCCATATAATGCGAGTTTAAATTTTAGTGGAACTTCCATTAAATTTGATCAAAAGACTCCACACGTCTCAGTCCTACTATCCAACGAAATGGCAGAGTACCTCGGAATTCAAACGGATGATTGGTTCCATGAAGACAAGGAAGAAATTCAAGCTAACCCGTTTATTATATACTACAACGATGCAAAATTTCTGCTTATTCTATGTTCTTGTGCTGAAGAGCAAAGCTTTGGCTCAAACCTTATTCCAATGCTAAGGAATATGCCAATGCCCCGAAAATATGATCAAAAGCTTGAATTTGAGTTTCAACACATTCAATATGTTCCTGTTAAACCCGGTGACCTGTCTCAGCTGAGGGTATATATTCTGGACCAACATTTGGAACCGCTTTCAGTCATTCGCGAACCTTTGAGCGTGACACTACACTTTCGAGAACGTCCTCTCTAAAAATGAGAAATATCACCTGTACCGAAGACCGACAGTGCAGCTTAGAACCAATGGGACAAACAGGAGGGTCCTCTGGCATTATTGCCACGGCTGAAGACTATATTATACCCTTTATTTCCCAAAAAATTTCCAAAAAACCACGCAAACAGCCTCATCCAGCCAAGTCTTCAACCAAAAAGGTACAAAAGGGGCAGGGCCGCCCTTCTAAGGTCAGTCTAAAAAGACAGCCAAGCAAGCAGCACGCCCAAAAAGCAGCTGAAGAAGAAATCAATCCAGAAAAGACCATGGACAGTTTAATGATTGGCTCCACCCCCTCCCTTCGCTCCGAAATGGATTTGTTTACTAACATTCCAACGGATGTGAGCGTAGTTTCCAGCGAATTTCAACCCTTTTACCCAGACAGTGGAATTTCCGAAAATGAAAATCCTGTACAGTTTCAAATTTCTGGAAATTATACACATTATTTGGACTTGTCTTCAAGTTACCTCTATGTAAAAGCCAAAATTGTCAACAAAAATAACTCAGACTTGGCTGCTACGGACAAGGTTGCCCCTGGCAATCTGTTCTTGTCTACAATGTTTAGCAACTGTCAAGTATCTGCAAACGGAACCATAATTAGTGACTCGGACAACTTTTACCCATATCAATCCTACATTCAAAAGCTTTTGGCTTATGGCGAGTCTTACAAAAAGACTGAGCTCTCTAGTGAGCTCTATTACAAAGACACAAACGGACCAGACGTCTACACTGATGATAATCTTGGATACAAGGCACGCCAGGACTTGGCTTCGCAAAGCAAACCTTTTGAGCTGATTGGACGCATAAATGCTAGCCTGTTTCAACAGAAAAAATATCTGCCTACTGGTGTTAACCTTCAAGTGTCTCTCCGTCGAAGTCAACCAGAATTTGCCCTATCCTCTGCTACTACTTCCAAAACTGGAGTATCTGGATGTCCTTTTAAATTTCAAATTTTGGAAGCAGTCTTGTACATACGCAAGCACTTGCTAAGCCCTGAGACTACTCTGCACACCAATCAAGAATTCAGTGCTGGGAAGCATGCCCTCTACCCAATTAGAAAAAGTCAAGTAAAATCAATGCTTTTGCCAAGCGGGACCTTGGGATCTTCAGGAAATATTATATTTAACGGAGACGTTCCGGAATTACTGACAGTCGCTCTCGTGAAGTCAACAGCTGTAGCCGGAGCTCTGAACGAGAGTCCATTTAATTTTAAAGATTTTAAACTTTCTTCAATTGCTGTCATTGTTGACGACGACGCATCCGTCTATCGAGCCCTCAACTTTGATTTTGAAAACGGACAGTATTTGCAAGGCTACCATACCCTGTTTAAAGCTGTGGGGTATCCAGGAGAAGGAAACTTTTTGGAACGCGGGGATTTTACCAAGGGCAATACTGTTTTTGTTTTTGATTTGAAACCGTCTGCAAGTGGAAATCGTTTTCAACTACCTCGCACGGGGCAAGTCAAACTTGAACTCAAGTTTAAAGACGCCTTGGCGGATCCAATCAACGTGATTGTACTTAGACAATTTCATTCTCTTGTCCAAATTGACGAGGGTCGAAATGTCTTTATCAAGTAAAGGATTGTCCACGACCGAGCTGGATCAAGCGCTCGCCTATCTTCTTACCAATACCAGGATTCAAAGATATGATGTTATTGCAAATAATGAAATGAGTAGAATTAATTTTAGTTTTAACCCTTTGATTATTATACAAAATACAGATAATTCAGATTCCCCAGGCAAGCACTGGGTTTGTTGGATTGTTAAAAGGGTTGGTGATGGTATTTTAAGTTTTTTCTTTGATTCTTATGGACATGTTCCATCTTTTTACAACTTGGAAACTCCACCAGGGAAAATTATTATAACAAATTCTCGTAGTTTACAAAGAGGTAATACAGCATTATGTGGCCACTTTTGTCTGTATTTTGCCTATTTTTCTGCTATTGGGATACACTTTAATTTTTTTCTAAAAGTATTTACTGATTCTGCTATGCGGAATGAACGTATTGTTTTAAAATTTATTAGAAATATATGCATATGTTCTAATTGTAGTAGTACAAGAAAACATGAATGTATTCAATCTTGTTGTGCACGAGAATAAAAAGGACGCAAGTCTGATAAAAATTCATTTTTGAATCGTGTTCTTTATTTCATTGCATTTAAAAAATTTACAACTTTTGCTTGAATTTTAATTTTATTTTCATAATCAAGCATAGCTTTAACAAAGATTAACCCTCCATCCATATTCACAATTTCAGGATCAGTCTTTAGGACTGCAGTAATTAGTTGCACAACATTTGATCCTTTTACATGTTGACAGCGATAGGTGATCTCTCCATTTTGATTCCAATAAAAGACTCCAGATTTTAATAGATTTTTTAGGGTGCTCCAAGCTTGACTTAGGATTTTTTCATCTTTGATTTTCATTGCAACCAGGACCGAGTTTAGCTTTTCCTTTACAGTTCCACCCACATCCAACATCTTTTCCGGTTCTGAGCAGGGGAGTTTTATTTTCAATAAAAATTGGTAATCTTCTTCGGAAATGACACGCATAGTGGTCGCCATGGTAGCAGATTTCTAGTAAATAAAAATAAGATTTGACCTTTAACGTTTACTAGCAAGACAAGTAATGAGAGGAACTTACAAAAAGCTTACTTTTATACTGGGACATAGACTTTGCAATCTTTAGTTGGAAATAGAGAATTTCGAACTCGAAAGCGGTTATTTGTTTGTTGATGAAAGTCAAAAACTAAATATCCATAAGGCTGGCTGACTGCGTCTTCCTATGCTTCTGCCAGGAAGCGGGGACGACCTGGATGAGTTTGCTTGCCCAAGTTCACAATCGTGTTCCTGTCTCGAGGGTTGTTGAGTAGAATTAGGTAAATGCTGTTTATACCACAAGTTCGTAAGTTTTTTGCGAATAAATTTTGGAGCAAAACAATGACGGAACAATTTTTATGATGAGCTCCCCTTGTAAACCACTGTGTTATTTCACGGTTTTCATCACCTTCAAAGTCTAACATTTTATCATCAAAAATTAATAGACACTTTTCACTTCCATCAATCTTGTCTAGCTCGTTCATGTCATTGGTAAACATAACTTCTGGATGCTTCTTTTTAAAAATATCAAAAAGTTTTTGGTTTTCTGCGTATACGTATATAATTTTATCAAATTCAGTCATAATCTCTCGTCTACGCTCTAAAAGATCAAGCGTTATATTAGTTTTACCGCTCATTGTTGGGCCAACAATTGAGGCAGTAAAAGGATGACGTAATTCAAACGAAAACGAATTAGACTCCATTGTAAACGTCGTTAGACTGATGTGACATAACTCAGCTACACTTCCTTTTATACTTTTTATATCGTGTATCTACCGATAAGGACTCTTTCGGTCAATAACGTTGCAATGATGTACATCTTTTTATTAACCCTCTGTGCGGCCGCCGCGTTTGGATTTACACCTATTAATGAAATTGAAGAGGAATGTCAAAACTGTACAAGTCAAGGATGGGGGTATAGGTATTTAAAGTCGCTTTCGATTTCTCTAAAAGAATATTTATGCTTAAACTCATTAAAGCATCTACCCTATGGATCGGTCGTGGTTGAAGTTGTGAGAAAACCCGAGGATTGCCAGGATATTCATGTGCGGATGCCGAGCAGAAACATGACAGATTTTGATGACTTTTCAAATTCCTACAATATGATTGATGATATCTTTATAATCCTTGGAGGCTCAAGAAACTCAAGTACTGATGGAGGATATGTTTTGCCGACTCATCATGACTGGTTCTGGCCTTGCATCAGTGAGTTTCATAGAATGCATGATAATAAAATGAAATCCTTATGCTTTTCTTTTTATTCCAGTTTGCTTTGTTTTCCTGCTTTTATTTGCTGTGCGGAAGAGCATATCAAAATCTTTGGACTACTTGTGCGGACGAAGCGCTATGCGTCGTACAAATGATCCTGAAAATTTTCAAACTTATAGATAAATGTGAATAAATAAATAAATGTGAAAAAAAAGTTTGTTTTTATTGAAACATTTCATTCCATTTATAAATGGCTTCAAAACAAAGGTTCACAAAATCATAAACTGTTTCATACGTGATTAATGAAAAATCCACCTGGTCTTCTTTAAGGTAGAACTTCATAAGTGTTTCTTGGCAATGATTTAAATTCTCCTCAGCCTCCCACGTATTTTGGGTGCTAAAAGAAACAAAGAAAATAAATAAAAGGATAAATTAATAGTGAATTTACCTGAAAGAAATGTACAGGAATATTTTAACTTACGTAGGATAGTCCTTCCATTTGATAAAGTAATAGTTGAACCCTGCAAAGCTTCTTTTGAACTCTACACGTTCAACTTCGTACTCAAATTCGTCGTGCTCCATGCTGAATTTATTCTTCAAAATTGATCTAGTACTGTAATCAATTCTATATTCTAACCAACTTATTTATATGCAAGCAAGCAGGATATTACGATATAAAACAATTATCTCCCACCGCACAAGCATGACTTCCAATTTTTTCACATGTGAACAAGAGGCTTATTACTAGTCTCGACAAGGTTGATGGAGCATAAACACAAGCCGCATCCTGTTCTTAACTACCTCGCTCCACGGGCTTCAATAATTACTTTACAAACAACGAATACGCCCAAACCTCAAGGCTAAAACGCAATTGGCATAAGCAAGTACCTAAAGATTTGAGTTCATAAGGATTTGACTGGGCCCATAACTCAAGGTATAAGAACTATAACTCGGAGCCCTTAAGGGATTCCGACTCAGGGTCACCGGCTATCTCTTCCTTAGGCATGGGGCAACACGCTGATACAAAAAATATGAAAATCCGATCGTTTTTGACCAAGTTATAGGCAAAACCGTTTCTATGTGTTATAGGCATGGACGATTTTTTTTTTTATATTGCTTCCATAAGGTTTTGCCTGGGCCCATATGTCAAACTTGAAGGGCCATAACTCAGAGCCCTTAAGGAAGTTCGACTCAGGGTCAGCGGCTATCTCTTCCTTAGGCATGGGGCTTCACACTGGTACAAAAATTATGAAAATCCGTCAGTATTTGACCAAGTTATAACGAACAATGTAATATGCAATTTTTTTTTTTTTTTATTGCTTACATAAGGTTTTGATTGGGCCCATATGTCAAACTTGAAGGACCATAACTCGGAGCCCTTAAGGAATTTCGACTCAGGGTCAGCGGCTATCTCTTCCTTAGGCATGGGGCTTCACGCTGGTACAAAAATTATGAAAATCCGTCAGTATTTGACCAAGTTATAACGAAAAATGTAATATGCAAATTTTTTTTTTGTTTTTTTGTTTTTTTTTTATTGCTTCCATAAGGTTTTGATTGGGCCCATATGTCAAACTTGAAGGGCCATAACTCGGAGCCCTTAAGGAATTCCGACCCAGGGTCACCGGCTATCTCTTCCTTAGGCATGGGGCTTCACGCTGGTACAAAAATTATGAAAATCCGATCGTTTTTGACCAAGTTATTGCCAAAACCGTTTCTCTGTGTTAAGAGCATAGACAATTTTTTTTTTTTTAAATTTTATTTTTTTATTGCATGCATGGCTGGGCTCCTTCTTGTTAATAAAGACTTCCACGCTGCATGCATGGCTGGGCTCCTTGTTCTTAATAAAGAATTCCACGCTCACTGCACAGATGATAACTTCTTGCTTCAGAACTCTCTAGAATATTCCATAGACTGTATACAACTCGTAAACAGGATAAAAGCAATTATCCCACGCTCAGTGAACACCAAAAACTTATTTTCCGTGACCAATTATCTCTCAGTGCAGCAATTATCTCTGAACACCTGCAAAAGCTTACAGCAGCAATTATCTCAGTGAACATTACATTCCTCGAACGTTATACTCCCTGTTTCATCTACCTTAACCTTCAGTTACTCAGCAGCAAGCGAGCCAGACACAACTCCGCGACGCGACATCTACCGGACCGACATCGGAATCGTGACGTCATCGGGATCCAGACCCAGGTGCGGGCGCGGGAACCGGGTAAGGGGCAGAATGTAACCTAGGTGACTCACCCTGTATCAACTACAACATCGATCCACAAACTGATAAGGATCTGAAGGGTGTAATTACCACGCCTCACTGAGCACGGAAATCAGTAGAGCGTGGTAATTACACGCTTCAATTCCTTATCAGTTTGCGCATCGGTGGGTAGTAGACCTTTTTTTTTGTTGTTGTTTGAGTCAGTGTGGTAGAAAAAAGTGTGGAATTTTGATGTAAATTGATGTAAATATGTGAGAAGTATATTAGTGTATTTTGATTAGAAATAAATATTTAGCAAATAATCAGTGCAGTAAGTCCTAAAATAGTACAAGGGAATGTACATAAATATAAGTGTGTGCACTTAAATGCGAGTGTTTGTAGTGGAATAACACGTAGTGATAAGGTAATGCTATGTATAATATAAGTTTTAGAAGTAGTGGATAGTCATAATATAAGAATTGGGAAGTGCTTGGACTTCGTATGTAAATTTGTAATTTCCACGTAATTGAAAAATTCTTTCGCTTGGCTCAAGAAATTTTTCTTAAGCAGGGACGGTGTAACGGGGTAGGAACCCGTTACCTGTGTTAGTAATTAGGTAAGGTAGAAGGAATAAGGAAAAATATCAATAAATACAAACACTAAGTAATAAGTAAAGAGTTCGATAGGGTTGAGAAGGACAGTGGCGGCGGCGGTCAGCATCCGGTCGAGAAGGCTTCTCTCGACTTGAGCGGATGCGTCACCACAAACAGGAATAGCAAAGTGTTATGAATGAAACTTAGCTTTATGTCCATTTATGGTAAGAAGAATAGAAATAGAATAGAAGTACATTTATTGATAAGACAAGTCAGTCGCTGGACAGACGTGAGCACTTGAGCACGTAAATAAAGAATACCGAAAAGTCAAAACACAGGTCCGACCAATCTTGCGAATTTATTACTTACATTCATCATTAGCCCTCATATTTAGGAGAGTTTAAGAAACCAAAATCCGAACCCATTACAATATGCAATGTAATTCTCGTGTATTGCGGTATTCCACATTACTTAGGCATATTTCCTAGTAATTTTAGGTTTAACCTAAGAGCAGAGTCAGATGAGCGTGAGTGAACTTCCCCATGCTAAATACATGTAAATTTCGACTGCGGTTTGTTTACTCCATAAAAGGTCAAATATCTCAGGAACGGTTTGACCTACGGCCTTGCGGATAAGTTTGTTTGATTCCGGATTCCCCGTGAAATTTTATTCAAACTTTTCAGTATTACAGCCATGTAAATAAATAGTAACGCGGTCGCTAACAAGGAGTTATGTCAAAACATGCAGAAAAATCGTGTTTTTCGGGGTTAGGAGGTCAAAGGTCACGGGCAATTTTAGTGTAACCCCGACGGGCATCACCGCGTCGTGGCCCTTTGCAGTTTTGTCTTTTACATCACCTCGCTAGGTCACGCCGTTTAGGCTGTGGACCTTAGAGAAGGTTTCGGCAAGGGGGGAGGAACGCATACCCTTCGGGACGTAGATTAGGTTCTTAACCTAATCTCTAAAGATCCTGCTGATGTGTATAACGTCCACTACGGTAAAAAGGAATGACGCTAGGTACTACTATATAGATTAGGAATATGCGAATAGGGCTTCAAATATAAATAAAAGGTTCACATGGGAGCAAGTATCGAGCTAGCTCGATTCATTCCAAACAAAACAAATTAAAATTATTGAGAAATTTTTGATTTGTTATTGGTAAAAGCTCATTTCAAATATGTTATTATGTCTGATCGGTACAGATTAAAATAATATTTGTAAAGGAGATTTCCAACTGCATCGATTTGGGCGATCGTAAATAAGTAGCCCGTGCGAGGATGAATCTCAAGCGTAAGAACGAAGAAAATCAGAATATTGAAAAAAATTCAAATACGGTTCGAAGGCGACAAGCCCAGAAAGACGAAGAGGCAAAGGATGCAGAAAGAGAGTTGGATAGAGCGAGAGGCCGTCAACCACGAAGATACGAAGAGACAAGGGATGCAGAACAACAGCTGGATACAGCGAGGCGCCGTCAAGTCCGTGAAGACGAAGAGACAAGGGATGCAGAGCAATAGTTAAATACAGCGAGGCGCCGTCAAGCACGAAAAGACGAAGAAACTACAACTTAGGGAACAGCGTCTGTCATCTACACAGACAGCTATTAATATTTAGGTAATAGGCAGTGATTGGAATTGGTATTGGATTGCCCTACAATTAATAATAAGCCCTAGCGGCACCTAAAGAGTAAATAGGTATTGTGTTCCTGATTGTGGCTTGGACTGTGGCCACACTGCATCAGCATCGGCGCGAAGCTAGGAGGAGCACTGAGGTCACCCACGTCACAGGGACAAGAGACGAACCTGACAGTTTACACTATGTAAAAGGCCTATATGTAAAAAGTATGACGTTTTCGCAAAGCAATAATCAAAAGTAAAATTTACAAGCAAAATCAATGCAAGAACACTAACAAAGCAATATCTGTATGAAACACGGTTTAAATGGAAGCATATTATGTAAGCTGTAAATGGAACCCAGAAACGCCAAAATAATAAAATTGTATGTATGTAAAACCGTTAAAACAGATGCAACATGTGTGCGCGATTAAAAATCTCTGAAGCGCAAGTTTTTTAAATTTTCCTAACAATGCTACCGTAGCAATATGTATTGTATGTAAACCCGTTGGAAATATTCAAACACTAAATTCTAAATGTAAAGCCGCTTCTTATACCAATAAAGGCTAATATGTAAATGTGTTAAAATACAGTACTCTAGTAAATCCAATTTTCTTATAAATGCAATACCCTATAGTAAATGCAATGCTGTAGTAAATGCTGATAGCCTTCTGGTCATCAGGTGCCGTAAGGCAGGTTTTAGACCAGAAGGTCTACTGGGATGCCCCTGTCCGTCTGTCCGTCTGTCCGTGAGCACTGGTAGATGAGCAAGCATCGTAACTCACAACTGCCGTAGAACTATGTCGAAGGCCTATATGTAAAAAGTTTAACGCTTTTGCGAAGCATAAATCAAAAGTAAAATTTATGAACAAAATCAATGCAAAAATACTAATAAAGCAATATCTGAATGAAGCACGGTTCACAAGGAAGCATGTATTAAATAATATAATTGGAACATAGAAACGCTAAGTTTTAAAATTTAGCATGAAATGTTTAAAAGAGCCAAATTTGTATGTAAAGCCATTATGACAGATGCAAACTGTGTGCGCGATGAAAAATCTTTGAAGCGCAAATTTTTCCAATTTTCTTAACAATGCTACGGTAGCAATATGTATTGCATGTAAACCCTTTGAAAATACTTAAACACTAAGTTCTACATGTAAAGCCGCTTCTAATACCAATTCAGGCCAAGATGTTAATGTGTTAGAATACAATAATCTAGTAAATCCAATTCTCTCGTAAACGCAGTACCCTAGTTAATGCAATGACCTAGTTAATGCAATGCTCGAGTAAATGCTAACAACCTTTTGGTACTAAGGTGCCGTAAAGCAGGTTTTAAACCAGAAGGTCTACTAGGAAGGTCTCTTCCGTCCGTCCGTCCGTCCGTCCGTCCGTCCCAAAGGAAGCTATGTGAAACTGAAAAAACTAAAAGCACTATAGACGCTATCTAATTGGCTCATAATCCAAAACTTCCATTCGTTTTTGCTGTAAAGTCTGACACGGCTTGGGTTTTCCAAATTTGGCCAAATCTCACGTGCAGATATTAACAAAACAAAATCCATATGAAAAGCTGTTTAAAGCAAAGCGACAAGTTAACATATGACAATAACTTGGAAGCAGATCGGGAAATATAAATTTAGCTCAAAAAAGGAAAAGTTGTATATATAGCGGTTCATGTAGAAGCACTACATTATACTACGTTACACAAGCTAGCTGTATATGTAGCAGTTTAAAATGAAGCAGATCAGAGAACATAAGTATCTTCGATCCTTTCTGCAGCGTTATCAGTTATTTATTGTGAAACCAACTTCGATTTTAAAATCTTACAAAAATAACTTTACATATAATTCAATATCAAACATTATAACTCGAAACTCCGTATATAAACCCGTTGCCTTAGCAATATTTTATGCGATAAAAGGGTATATCGATTTATGATAAGATGTAAATGTGTTACGATGCAACGCAATGTTAATTAAGTGTAGGTCCGACCTTCTGGTCCCAAGCTGCCGGACGGTAGGTGAAACCTGCCGTAGGCATGAGGCTGCAAGCCGAATGCCGCAGGCAGGTTTTAGACCAGAAGAGTTTACTGGGATGGTCTTGTCCGTCTGTCTGTCCGTCTGTCCGTCCACATCGAGAGATGTGCAATCATCGTAACTCACAACTCCCGTAGAACTATGTCGAAGGCCTATATGTAAAAAGTTTAACGTTTTCGTGAAGCACAAATCAAAAGTAAAATTTATTACCGAAATCAGTAAAAGCGCACTCACAAAACATTATTGTTTTAAAAAGCAGTTCAAAACGAAGCAAAGCGTAAAACAAAATACAAGAACATAGAAACGCTTAAAAAATCAATAATCAATCATATTGTAGCGGCGCCTTCCGTGTCCTTCGACCTTTTCTTCACGTAGGCGGTTCTCGCTACAGGGCCTTCTCTCCTTACTCTCCTTTAAAGGACCACCTGCTGACTGTGCAACAGGACACTGGACTTCTGCGGGACTGGACACTCCTGTGGACGTTGGCTCTTCCCTCGTTCCCGACTGCAGGACACTTTTCGCAGGAATGACAACTCCTTGAGCTCCCACGACCCTAGCCCGAGACTGAACTGACTGACACTCCTGGGCGCCTCAACTACGCGATGACCTGGCTGACCTAGCGTACTCTGAGCTAGTCTAGCTGCTCGCACAATTGCCGACGCACAACACAGCGAGTGACAGAAAAACAGTATTTAATTTAATTAAGAATTAATTATGCTACACGTCTGTACTCGACAGCTTCTCAATGGATACTAAACTACAAAGACAGAATAAGTAATGGAAAAGGAAAGGCACGCGGAAGGCGTCCTCCAAAACATACTACACTAAACATAAAAAAACATCGACACTTCACTTGTCTTCTTTGTCCTTTCTTTGTCCTCGAGAACGGAGCTCGTACGTTCTCTTGGGTCCTATCTTCCCCTCGAGCTCCTTCTCCACCCGGTCTTCCCCACTTCCCTCATGACTCACGTGAGCGTCGGCATCTCCCGATAACAATATAAAATATAAATATTCAAAAGAGCAAAATTTGTATGTAAAGCCATAAGGACAAATGCAACTGGTGTGCGCGATAAAAAACCTTTGATGCGCAAATTTTTAAAAATTTTTTTAACAATGCCACTGTAGCATTATGTATTCTTTGTGAACACGTTGAAAATACTCAAACACTAAATTCTACATGTAAAGCTGCTTCCATACCAGTTCAGGTCAATATGTAAATGTGTTAGAAAACAATACTGTAGTAAATGAAATACCCTTCTAACTGCAAGAATCTAGTGTAAATGCAATACTCAAGTAAATGTGATACTCTTGGTAATGCAATACTCTAGTAACGGCGATGCCCTTGTACATGCAAGGCTCTAGCAAATGCCAATGACCTTCTGGTCCCAAGGTGCCGCAAGGCAGGTTTTTAGACCAGAAGGTCTACTGGGATGCCCCTGTCCGTCTGTCCGTCCGTTTGTCCGTCTGTCCGTGCGCACTGGTAGATGTGCAAGCATCGTAACTCACAACTCTCGTAGAACTATGTAGAAGGCCTATATGTAAAAAGTTTAACGTTTTTGCGAAGCACAATTCAAAAGTAAAATTTTTGAACAAAAGCGATGCAAGAACACTAACAAAGCAATATCTGTATGAAACACTGTTCACAAGGAAGCATATTATACAAGCTATAAATGGATCCCAGAAACGCGAAAATATTTTAAAAAATTGGTAATAAATATTTAAAAGAGCAAAATTTGTATGTAATTTGGTTAGAACACATGCGGCATGTGTGCGCGATGAAAAATCTTTGAAACGCTATTTTTTTAAATTTTCCTAACAACGCCACCGTAGCAATATGGATTGTTGTTCATGAACATTCAGTGTTATTTCTAATTATATAATACAAATATTACATTTATTATTTACATTCCAATAATCAATTCATTTGGTCTTGGTCAACTCTGCGTTAGTCTGTAAGTCCGTACTTTAGTCTAGCTTTAGTATAGATTTAGTCTAGCTTTAGCATATTCAATTTATTTAGTCAAGTGCCAAGACAATGTCACATGACATTGTCTCGACACT
>VNWX01001287.1:0-15756 GCA_009869905.1 Ceratophysella communis
TGGAAATAATGGAGAACATAATATCACATCACATCACACTCGGAACTAGAAAAACGCTCAAAGTCGACATGAAAAATGAGATTCATAGACGGAGCAGAATTCTAAAAACTCTCCAGAGAAGCTTGAACTAAAGAAAAACCTCGCGTCCAACTTTAGACAATCGGAAATCAAATGATGGAGAAATCGGAGCCAGACTTCGCTTCTCATTTCTCGCTCACACGAGGTGAAACCGAGAAAACACATGTGTACGTAGACTCTAGTCCGGCTCTCGTTTTCATTCAAAAATTTCAATGTGCCTTTCTCATTGTGACACAAATCAATACGTTTAATAGAAAGTGTAATATCCGCTGCTAGGAATATTAATGTAACATTCGATATCTCGGTAAAAAAAAAGGCTCCTGGCCTTCTTGGTATGTTCTGGTGGCTAAGGGTGAGCGTCTGCCTTGAATCCTAAAACCGCAGCCTCCCTAAAGGCGTGAAGGAGAGTCAAACGCCACAAACATCTCAAATGCAGGGGTTGAAATAGAATTAAGACAGTTGCAGCCCAGAAGTGTTCCATGTTTCTTTCTGGTCTCCAGAAGACGGAAGTAAGAAACCATTAAAACATATCGTGTCTCCACTTGAGCTCCACATCCCTACCATGTGTTGTGATAATATAATCAATCAAGTGCAATAAAGCAGCCAGGTTCTTAAGACGCCTTTCTCGGTCTCGGCTCATGTTCAACGCCAAGAACAACTTGTAGTAAATACTTCTACCCGACTGTCGGCTAGAACTAAGCAAGTCGATGTTTTACAACCGTTTTTCTGGTCCGGATGTATTTCACTATATAAATGCAACGCCTTGGAGATAGCATTTAACAAGGTTCTGGTTATTTCGGGGAAATGGTATACTACGCTATGATTTCCAGCGTGACCGTCTATTTTTGATTTAATTGAAAAATATTTTTGACAACCATCGAGCTGACAGCTGACGAATTTATCTTAATTTTGGTATCCGAGTTACCCAGAAATAAGCCATCAGTTTTCCTGGTCTACTAAAAACTAAGCAGTGACGTGACGTATGACCAAGCACGAAATCATGTTAACGAGATTTGCCACAACACGGTGGAACAGAGTCATTAGTAGCCGGACAGCACAGAATTGGGTGATCCACAAACGGAGACTTGGGCAGGAGGATGCTGCGGTGGCTACCTATATTCAAGCTTAATTGCATATCCTTCGCTCTCCTGTCCTGTCTTCATTCAACTCACCAGCTACCCAACCCGTTACATTAATTCAATTCTAATGACTTTTTCATATTTTCTTACAAAAAAACTTCAAGCAAGCTAATAATGATGAATCGTTCCTGCCTTCAACAAATTTCTTTCATATTTCATGCTTAGGAATCAACTGGTATCTTCTGTATGTCAGGATGAAGATAGGCTCAAAAATAATTACCAGTTCGATAGAGCGATTGAGCTATTCTTCGCTTTGTGCAGCTCACTTTATCATCGTAACATACTTTGCGGAAACTACCAATTCTTGAAACTTTTCGCCATACTTTAATAATATAAGTCCACTATTTCATTTTTGCCAACCACAGCCGAGCACCTTGGATGGGTACTTGGGCTGTAAGTTCTGCATGCCTGTGAAATATGATAAAATTTCAGTGTGAGAACATAACTGTTCTTTATGAAGATTAATGACTCCAATGTTTCATCTCCTACTGAACTACAAACTGGGGATCTGGCATTGAATCTTCCCTTGGCACTTCGGCTCAACAGCTTTGTCATTATCATAAAAATTTCTCACTCTGCAGAAAGTGTATTTGATTTCTTTTACGGAATTGCAACCTAGTTCATACAAGTTCCACTTAACACTTATGTAACTGTAAATACTGAGGTGCTCGATATTTCTAGTTAAGAAATGGCAATGATTCACCATTTTTTTTTACTAGAATATGACACGCGCCAGAATTGATGACGCTGCTCTTGAATCCATTCAATAATAATAAATACCAGTTCCAATATTGCACTTAAAACCTATTAGGGCCTTTAAAATGGTGGCATAATTTCAATAAATGTTCTACACAACTGCATTCAGAGTGATCTATAGCATATTGAATGGTGGTGAAAGTATTGCATGGAAATTTTTAAATGCACCTACCGTAAAAGGAATGCTTAGAGTCAAATACATTTCCAGAGGTTTTGTGACATACTTGCCTCTTAATTATTGAGTTTCTAATGACTTCAATAATGATGAAATATTTCTAAAAGCATCTGATATTTCTCATGCTCATTATAAAATAGCTTAAGTGTTAGGCGTCTAAGAGCCCGAAACCTGAAATCTGACAAATTGACACGCTATGGCTTCCGATATAGCTTCAGTAAATACCCAACCCGGAAACACCGTCTTTAAGAACGTAAGAAGCAACGAAGCCTAAACTGATCCAATTCTGCTGTCAGTACGGTTTTCGTCTTCAGGTCGTAAAAGCTGGAGAAAACCGAGGTTCGGTTGTGTACTGGTTACAGAACATTACCATAAGCAAAACAGGAAAGAAAACAGAGCTCATCAGCATGAAATGTATCTTTTCCTAAAGCCCTCTGCTTCCAGCAATCCAGATTAGAAGTGGAGGGTGGTGGTAAACTAAACGTCTTCATTTTCCATTCCGAACACGAAGCCGCAAGGGCAAATCCACAAGTATAACGTAAACTTCTTGTGTCGTCGTATCATCGTCCCCTAGCATGTCTGTCTTGCTTGAATCGTGAAGTCAGTCCATTCCATCATGCCAAAGAGTTTGAGTATCAATTTCCTCAAGTACAGGGTGACACGAAATGGTTTTCTCCCCCCCCTAGCCCATACTTCCGAATATCGCACTACGACTTGCAGTATACCAAATTAAAGCTGAGTTCATTGCCGATCTAACGGATTAGTATGTCTGTCTTGAATCGTGAAGTCAGTCCATTCCATCATGCCAAAGAGTTTGAGTATCAATTTCCTCAAGTACATTGCCTTCCTTTTTTCCAGAGTTCAGAGTTATTGGCAGAAAAAAGTCCCGCTTTGAGAGACAAATCCGGACAGCTGAAATGTTCCGTGTCTTCAACTACCCATTACTTTTTCTGATGACAGCAGGCAACAGAGATTGAAGGAAACAAGAATATCCAATTTAGCTCGGCTACCGACTGCGTTTCCAATTGACGAAATTTTCTAGAAACCCTGTGACGACACATAAATAGTTCACAAAAACTTCTTCTTAGCGGAAAAGTCCCTAAAAGTTTATTTTTACGGCAACCTCAAGCTCAGCCTGTAATTAAAATGCAGTAAATATTTTCGAAATAGTCTAGACTAGAATAACTCAAAAGTCGTCATTAAGTAATTTTAAATAGTGCTGCTCAACCGGGATTTAATGCGGATGACACATGTGTGCCGATACAATTTTACCAGGACAAATAGGGCTTTAAAAATTTGCAAATTAACTGTAACGGTATTGTACTGATCGTCTTAGTGTAATACGGAATATTGATGGGCTTTTAAAATTCGCAATAATCAGTGCTTTTAGTGTACTTGCAAAACAAGCACAGCGTGATCTTTGCATGCGTGTGCAAAGATTTTCGAAATATTCTAGACTAGAATAACTCAAAAGTCGTCGTTAAGTAATTTTAAATAGTGCTGCTCAACCGGGATTTAATGCGGATGACACATGTGTACCGATACAATTTTACCAGGACAAATAGGGCTTTAAAAACTTGCTAATGACTATATCCGTATTGTACTGATCGTCCTAATGTAATACGGAATATTGATGGGCTTTTAAAATTCGCATTCATCTGTGCTTTTAGTGCACCGGCGACGTGTATTCATAGCTTGATTTTTGCATGCGTGTGCCCGTGATCGATTAAACTCATAACTCGCGAAATACCAAAGTCCTTTAAATTCAGAAGCATTATGTGCTCTTTAAAATCCCGTTGTAATGATAGGGTTTACAATTTAATTTCGATCTAGAAAATTCAAATGAAGCTTCTGAGCTGCGCATTTGGGCAGAAAAGCTATAATTTTGAAATAGTTAATTTCACGAGCATTTTAGCTTTTAGCCCCAGTTTAACCCTTGCCGCTATTAAAAGAGAACTAAACGACATTGCATTCAGCATTTGAATTCTTTTTCGCTGCTTGCATCCCAGACAGATTGAAGAAGGATCGGGGATATCGCTTTTTAAGTATAGTTGTAAAAATGAGGATCCCACTATATTTCTCCGCTTCCGCATCCGACTTTTTCCGTTCTTGTCGCCTTGAAGCAGAAGCCGGGAGTCAGGATTGATGCAATGGTGTGTAAAATTGGGACAGACTGGCTTGGGACAAGAAATGGCAATAACTCCACAGTTTCAGACATTTCTAATGTTTTTAGCCAAAGGGCAAACGGAGAAAATCACCCGGACTTTGCATAACTGTCCTTGTTGCCTGAACTTTGGGAAACAAACTGCATCTGCGTAATTAAAGTCTCAGAGGCTCTTTAGGCTTGTCGGCTTGGAAATGTTTTGGCAGGTACTATTTTTCATTTCCTTTAAGGTCTCTTCCGTTCTTAATCTCTAAGCAGCAGTGGCACAAGGAAAGCAAGGAGGCAAATCCGTCTTTTCTTTTGGGTAATCTCTCGGGAATCGGAATATCTTGGAGAAGTAAGGAAGGGCGAAAGAATGGCCTCATGCCTCTCACACCCTATTTGGTGAGAAACAATATTGGTGCGGGGAGATGGGAGATAAAGATAGCTCCATTTGGCACCCTGGCTTCGGCGGGGGAGATGTAGCTAGAGGAAATTTCGGTGATTCTTTATGCTCTCCGTCTACTCCAATCTTTACACTTTGATAAATTCACTTTCTTCACACATACGTCTACTTATCTATTCAGCTATTCAAGCCTCAATGTTCCGCTGCAAGCACAAAAGCATGCAAGAGTTTAAGGAAATGTCCATTCGGGTTAGTGGAGTCGGACTGCAAAGTGCAATGGCACAGTAAATCCCGGAGTCATTTACGTGAAAGCCAACTGAGTGCTCTGATTGTCCGTAAATGCTCTACAATTTAACAACCGGCGGGTGTGCTGCTGCAGACAATTTACTACTGGCTTTCGCATAAGTGCGTATCTACTGTTTACCAGATATCGGGCTTGTCCAAAGAATTCCTGTGATTAATTATTTATTTCTAGGCATAGACCATGCTGCGTAATCCAGTTAATAAATATGAAACCCGATCAGCTAGAGCAGAACGCCAAGAAATATGATCTAGCGGCAAATCTGTACAAAAAAAATCGTCACAAGCATCTAACAAAATGACGCATATTACAGCTGACAACTTCAAAATATTGAATAAACAATAACCATGTTATACGCAGTTGCGTTTTAAAATAGCATATCTATAGAACACGCCACGAATCACACAGTTGGATACACACGTTTTTAAATTGAAGATGAACTCACGGAGAGACTCCGACACGTTAAAAGTGAAAACGATTGAAAGGAATAGGAAATGAAAGGGTTTGGCACTTCCCCCTCCCACTGCCACAGGTTAAAGAGATCCCCAGTCTTCGGCTAACAGTCTAAAATATTGCCAATAATCACTACATTTATGACTAGGCCTGTCACAATAAACTAGTTGCAAGTTTCACACAAAAAAGGGTTTCTTATCTGACATCTGATGCTAGAGTTAAGAGTATGTCTGTGCATTGCATACTCACAAACATACACACGTCGCATACACATCTGCATGCGGTTTTACGCCTGATATTTGCATTTGTTCTGAGATAACCAGCGAATAGGACCAGTTTTCGGTGCAAATTGATTTTTTATGTCTTTGTTTTGTAAAGTGAATGAGCAATTCCAGGTCGTCTTATCAGCCAGAAGGTCTATCGCATATTTTGACCCGAGATCTGAAGTGTGTGTCTGCTCGTAGACTACACCTGATTTGCAATTAGTAGTACCTCATTAAATAAACCTGCGTCTGCGTCTTATCTCTCCCGTTAATCTCGGAGCCAAGAGTCCAGAGAGTCAGCATGGAATGTGGACAAAAGTGGTATTACAAAGTGAGTACCCACTGCCTGCCTTGGGTGAGTTTAGCCATGAAACTAATTATCTTATCTCTCCCGTTAATCTCGGAGCCAAGAGTCCAGAGAGTCAGCATGGAATGTGGACAAAAGTGGTATTACAAAGTGAGTACCCACTGCCTGCCTTGGGTGAGTTTAGCCATGAAGCTAATTTAATACCAAGATGTAGATACACTTTTATTACACTTCCAAGTGAAAGACAAATTATTTACAACCGCCCTGTCAGTCTCTTCTCTTCCGCAAGCACACTGGCAAGGACTAATGCAAATAAAAATATTATGGCGTTTTTATGGGGAATAAAAATTTGTTCTATTGCTATAAAGTGTTTAGAATACCAAATAGTTGAGGGAAGAACGACGACGACTTATTTTGTCATGAATGTCAAGATATGCGCGAGTCTTTATTGGATGGGTTGTGGGTCTCGTGTCTTTGCGACTCCGAGTAACCAGAACACACCCTGTATTTCCACTATTTCAGCTATCACACGAACAAAAGCCTCTCTCTTCTCTCTACAAAATGCTTTTACTTTAGCTTATCTTCCTTAATGCAAATTAAGGCATTAATTCCATTATCCGAAATTATTTTAAATCTAAGCCTCGCCCCGATTCTCATTCGCAGTGCACATGTGAATACACAGACTCGTTCGAATTTCGAATACCTGACATTCTGCAATTAGAGACTGAGGGCAAGGAAGCATGACATTCCTATTAGCCATTTGCGTTTTTATTGCCTTTAATTAAAAAAGCGTCTTCGACGCAGACCAAGGCCCGGCAGGTGACAATCAAATTCTTGTTCGGAATAAGTATGGACAAGGGTCTTCTTGATTCTCCACTTGAATGTAAAGAGTAAGGCACACTTGAGGCACATTACCGGTTTACATGACAAAATTGCTAATGGGAAAATTACATGTAAGATGCAAGTACAGTACAGGTCTCTCCCAGCCTTAGTGCTAACCATCGAACCCCTGATTACATTGCCTGCCATACTTAGCATTAGCAGGCGTATTTATATGCAAAGTGTGATCCTAGCTGCTAAAACGGTGGAGGGAAAAAGACATGAACGCATCACGCGTATATTGAACTCCTTTTCATTTTAAAATCAAAAAGCTAAATTTCGGAGCATCTTATCATGCCAGCTCAGTAAAGATAAGGTACATCTACCAGCGTAAATGCATTTCGGTGTGATATTGGAAAAGGGGAATTCAGGAAATTTCCTTGGATGAATTTGTATGCAAATGAGTCCGTGCCTCAGAATGACATGAACATGACATTCATGCTAGGCAGACATGCATACGACCAAATCCATTTACGACTAGAGAGCAGTTCAGTCCGTGTCGTGTATTCAAGCCCTGAGCGGATAACATGACAGTGAGATGAACAAGTCACAAGGGGTCAATTCGGATTTTTCATTTTCGAAATCCATAAGGTTTATCATGAATTTTCTCCTTTTTTGCACAGCGGGGTAAACAATTTAAATTGTAAATTTTTAGGATTTTGCCAAAACAAACCGAAAGTTTATTCGTCTGGAATTAAGGATTCACTGCGTGTGTGTTATAGGAAAAGGTCGATCGAAGAAGAGACAACCCGTTCTTGATAGGTCGATTCTTTTCTTTCCACCTCTTGATTTATTGACCACTTGGTTCTATAAATCAGTCTACGCATTTTCCCCCAAAGTCTGGCAAGGATACCTTAATAGTGTAAGAATTATAGGATGAAATAGCTGTCCCCACCGGTCGTCGGCATTAGAGGAGCACAGTCTCCTTCTAGCCGTTTCCATCCATAATGATATTAGAGGTTTATTACGCTGTCATCTGATGAGTTGATATAATATGCTTCCACCAAGCTGGTTCAGTTGAGCCCACAATAGACGTAATCATAGCTCGAAGTTACTAAGAAGACAGTCGTACGCCTGCCACCCATGAAGTGAATCCTTAATGGATTTTTGATACTAACCGAGAGAATTTATATTTATATGGATTTTATCCTGCGAACACTGCTGCACCTTCCGCGCTGAAATAAATGCTCTCCGCCTTCCTACCATACATTCTACGAGACTAAAGACTCAATTGAAACGGAGTGGAAGTTTCAATGACATCCTCAGGGATTGGGAAGCTTGTAATAACAAGTTTGGTCTATCAATTCATTAAAATGGGATTATTAAACTACAATACACAACTGTGACAGCTATGACGCCTAATTGATGGTTTTCCATCCACACAATGTCCATTCACAGTTTAGTTTCCTACGGTGTGTTAATTTCGCATGTCATGCAAACAGTCCACAGGGCTGTAATATTTCCTTGAAGCGATCTCAATCTGTCGTACAAATAAACCTGTATGTGGTTGACAGCAACTCTCATTTTAGCACGTGATAAGGATCGGAAATCACAGAGCTTTACTAAGACGCATAGCCTGTCAAACGGAACGGCTAATTACAATACTTTAGTTTTATTTGAACTAATAAGTTTGAATGTGGAGACGGTAATGTTCATGGCCGTAAGAACCTGAGCAGGTCAAGGAGTAATGGACGTTGTTTTGGTCACTTTCCACGACTATTTCGGCGTCTACACAATGTNCGTTGTTTTGGTCACTTTCCACGACTATTTCGGCGTCTACACAATGTAGTTTTCTATGCTTAGATTTCCCTTAGTAGCAGCCGGCTCACAACTCCCGTCCAGCGTAACTGATCCGTGATCTTAGGAATTCTCAGGAGTACCTTTTCTTGTACCCAACTTTCACAACTTTCTTTTTTTACTCTGAAAAGCGAGAAATAGGCCAGTAGACGACGGCAGAAAGAGAGGAAGTGTGCGAGTGAGTTTGAGGCATATAAAAAAACGGAGTCATTGTAGCTAAGTACGTGCTTATACCTTGGCTCCACTTTCACCCGGAGCAGAGAAAGCCTGCTCAGTATTCAAGTACGGATAATTTCCTCTCATCTCCACAGTTACGCCCCGTTACTCTGTCACACTTCAAAGCAACCTCAAAATTCTAAATTCTAATCATGGACTCTACTCAGGGAGAACTGGGGTCGAGAAATTGTGGCAATTCCAACGCTCATGGCAATTGTTTGCGAAAACAGCCAAACGACTCAGCCAGCAGAGCTCATGACACACATACTGTATTTACCGCGACTCGGTTATATTAGCTACATTTCGGACAGACGTGCTTCCATTTCTACGGTTCGCTACTATTTCTATTAGTTCAGGGTCATATTTTATTTATTCAGGTGTAACAGAAGTTTTAGTACATTTTTTAGGTTCATGTTTCGATTTAATTGCGTGCAGATGAAGCCATGAAAAACCGCACGTATCAACGATTTTAATGGAGCTGGACATACGTAAGCACATCTGAATACTGAATACACACGCCTCACTAAGGGCCGGAGCGAAATAACAGTGCCACCGATGAAACATCATAAAATGGCTACCGTAATTCTTAATACATATACGGAACGATATACATGAAAAACCGCACGTATCAACGATTTTAATGGAGCTGGACATACGTAAGCACATCTGAATACTGAATACACACGCCTCACTAAGGGCTGTAGCGAAATAACAGTACTACCAATGAAACATCAGAAAATGGCTGCCGTAATTCCGAAAAAATATATACGGAACGTTATGAGCAGGTGATTGGCCCCAGAAAATTAAACGCAGCTAATCTGTCTTCCCTTTTGTTGTGAATGCCCATCCTAAAATGGATATTATATTAGGACGTCTGAAAAAGAACCCTGCTATTACCACACCGAAGCAGTCGGAAATTGCTCTGTTGGCGTTCGTGCCGGAAATCAGTCATTTAAAGTCAACAAAAATACGATCGGGAAGCCAACAAACACCGAAAGATGAGATGATGTCCTTGTGTTTGCGTCCGATACCTAAGTTTATCCTAGCTTGATCCGTCATCGTCACAAAACATCATCATTTCCCCCTTCGTGATCCGAGGTAGGTTTGAGGCTTCTCCACCATGGCATCATTCTCCGAGATAATAATGATGTAAGTCATACCAAACAAACGCCCACGACGGCCAGACCCAACGGGAAGAAGACAAGATGATTGAGAAATTGGAAAAGAAGAGGATGTGGAAAGACTGGAAATGATCTACAAAGTGTTTGTATTATTCGTTGTACCTTTTTTTTCTTGGAACCAATTTCTGTTGACTTACCGGCAGTACTTCCTAGAACATAATGATCTTCTATCTCGCTACTTTATCTGATTGCTTTACAATTCACCGCTGTTCCACCAACGCAATAATTGAAATTGAAGGCAGTTTTCTGCACTTTACAGCCTTAAATTATTCCCACGTAAACGGTAAAAATTGCAATTTCCGATGACATCTTTCGCAACTTCCAATAATAGTTTGATTCACTTTCTGAATCGAAAAGTGATTCAGGTCTTGGGCAATCACCACCAGTAAATGTCGCATAATAATATTTGGTAGTTTCGAATGGGAATGGGCATTAAAGCAGAAAGCAATTTGAGTCCTGAGAGTGCCTTCAGTGAGACGTGGAATGGCAAGAGATCTACGTTGCGTGCTAAAAGTCAACGTAAAGTGTCAAATAAGATATTCAGCAGTGCATAACCGTTTTCTTCCTCACATTAACCTCAAAAGTAGCACTTTGGATGGAGAGGATGCAACTCTCAAATAATTCCTGGCAAATTGACTGGATTGCAGACACAATATTGTTATGACCAGGCGAATGATAATGATGATATAAGTAACCGAGAAAAGGACGTTACCCATATGAAATTAAGTCCATCTAACCTGAAACTCAAGCCAGGCTTGTTACAGATTGTATGTGGTGTTTGTGGCAAGAGCCAGCAACCACACCGCACACGTGTGGGTTCAAAATGAATTAGTTTCTTCAAAACAGCGAAGAAGAAGGCTGTGAAATTCTTCACAGTTCAAAATAATTATGGTTTCATACAAAAAACGGTGCAAAAGATACGACGGGTTAATAACGAGGTTATTATTTTGTCAATAGTATTTTACGCTATGGGAAATGTAGTGAACTAATTTACGAGAAGTGACCCAGGACAAAAATGCCATGATGAGTTCACACTATTCTTCTCGCTTCGAGTCTTATAGCAATCATGCTTGATTTGGTTTACTTTCAGCTTTGTCAGAAACGGATCTTGTCAGATAGGCAAACTCTGACGACAATGGAATTTATCACGGTTCATTTAGTTCATTCCTCACGTTTGCGAAGCTTCTGCTAAAACTCAGTGCTTTTGATGTTTGAGCAAATGCAAGATGACATTCTTTTATTTCGTCCCCAAATACGTGTGACAGTGTGACATTACTCGTAATTTTCGACTTCACAAGAAAAACCTACAGGACTTTCGCACTCAAGATCAGAATTAAAATATAATGCAAGAGTGAGGACAGAGCAGAGTGGGTTGTTGGCTATTCCATTTCAGGCCTTGTTCCCAACGGTAGAATTTATGCCAGGGTAAATGTATTCACACCACTCACATTGACGCGGGTGATATAGAAATCTATGGATCTCAAGGCAATAAATTTAGAAATCCTTTGGAGACGAAGTCTATTCCCATTAAAGGAAATGGAAGGGATGGCACTACTCGAGTCTTTGAAGTGTATGTGTGTTGTAGGAAATATATACGCAGACTTTTGCCAAAAAACAAGGCAGCTGGGCTGTGTGTGAAATTCCGAAAGAGTGAGAAGAAGAAAGAAAACTTCACTTTCTCCCAAATACATCAAAGCGCTCTTTCCCCGGCTACAAATAGTAGAGATATCAAGGATTCGGCCGACGACCCTAGGATTTGTCTGTCTATAGATCAACTAGCTTGTCGATTACGAGCCAGAAATAAAACATTGCAGTACTGTATGGAAATCATGCTTTCACCAACACCTGCTACAAAACTTTTTGAAGAAATATGTATAAATACGAAACGCACCCATTGTCTTTGATGATCAAATAGATGGATTCAGATCATGAAATCCATATCTATCATCACATGTTCAAATATTAAATAATGGATTGACGTTTATATCTCAAAAGTTCGAACTTGCATAAGATATAAACTAAACCTTTATGAACATTTTCATAAATTCTCAATACTTTTGACTGGAGAAAGTATATCAAGTGAAAGTTTCCAGTAGCTTCAAATTTAACGCGTATTGAGCGATTGGACAACTAATTTCAAATAAAGATGCTTGCGCCCGACTTTAACAAAATCCGGGATTGCCAATTAGGAATATATACCTGACGGAAATAATAAAATAATGAAACAGTATTAAATTGTATTCTAGAGCTTTCTCTATGATTCAGCTATATGAAAGTGCTCGTTAAAAATGTCTTGAAATCGGAAACCTCGCTTCAGAAATCACGACCACAGACTGGTTTTCATTATATTGAGCCACTCAAAGGAGAGCCAATAAACCCGTGTTTACAATCATATTTTCCCCAGAAAAAAGAAAAGGCAGAGCCCCTGGTTGGGTTTTATATGAATTTTCTAGCCTTCAGATCAAATCCATTTGTAGTGAGGAGGGTAAGTCCAACTATTTTCTTCCTGACTGAGCTGGACACTCAAGGAAATCAACAACCATTTCTTCCCCTCTCTCAAAAGGTCAAATCTCACTTCCTCCACATTCCATGGGAGTAGCGGATGCCATGAAATGAACAAAAGTCTATGAAAACAGGAGAAAGCCTTTTGTCTCAGTTCACGGAAGATTCGTCCAGATCGAATCGACTAAAATTCTTCTTAGGTTAAAGGCGGCTTATCGTATATAATGCATAATATTCGGATTTCGTTGGGTTTTCGATCTATGCCAAAATGAGCTGCGTTGAGCTGCTACTGAAGTATTGGAAAACGCATAATAAGCCTGACGTCAAACGCTTCAATATAAATTTTCGAAATACTTCTGGCTTGAGAAGACACAACAGACAGTAGCAGTGTTCGAGTATTTTCTTCTGCCTCGTCCACTACAACTGTAGCTGGCCAGACACATCGTAGATCCACTTAAGTTGAGCATGAAGTATACGAAGCAGCAGCCAAGTCCTTAATGAGATCAGATCAAAAAGTTCCGTTTCGTTTCATTTCCTCAGGACAGAGGAGCGTCTGTAGACCTTTCGTCATTTCCTCGTCCACTTGGCTTGGTCCAGCTTGAAGCTGACTCTAGTGTGTGGACAGACAGGGCGGGGAAGAAACATGTCAACTCTCAAACTCACTTCGTTTTCTCATTTATTAAGTGACATCGCTTTTTCATCCTGAACCTATGACTGTGATGCGGGATGACAACTGAAGAGCGTCTGCCACTCTGCTCCTGCCACCGACTCTAATTTCCTCTACTCTCATTTATTTAAGCTATAGAGAATATTGGCAGTGTCATCATGCTCCTATAAAACTGCAAGAATGGGGACTTGGAAGTGACATGGATTTAGTGATATTCTGAACGGAGGAAGCGTAGCCATGCCAAACCAAGCTAAGGACATTGACTCGCTGACTCTTGCAGGCCAAGCCAAAACGGCGACGAGATAGTCGTGGAAATCCTTTTCCGAAAAATTCCGCCTAGCCCTCTTTGCTTGGAGACAATGCTGAGCTCCATGCTCTCAGAGCATTGACATTCCGAGCTAGCCATTTATCTCCGTGGCCCAAGTATTAATTCTGAACGGAGGAAGCGTAGCCATGCCAAACCAAGCCTAGGACATTGACTCGCTGACTCTTGCAGGCCAAGCCAAAACGACGAACAGATAGTCGTGGAAATCCTTTTCCGAAGTATTCCGCCTAGCCCTCTCTGCTTGGAGACAATGCTGAGCTCCATGCTCTCAGAGCATTGACATTCCGAGCTAGCCATTTATCTCCGTGGCCCAAGTATTGTTGTCAATGGTTCTTCTATCCACATCCGATGTATAGAACAGAGGGAAACTCACCGAGCACCAATGCACTTACGTTGTTGGCAGTCTGTATCGTGGAAAGCGTCAGTGAAATATTTCGCACATTAAATTGGCGAGACCCATAAAAGGACGGAATGCCGAAGCTGAGAATTATCCATCTCCTGACCACCAGAGTTGGGCATAAATTCTTCATTTCTCAAAACGCCAGATTATGGGACCCGTCTCTAATCTCTCTCACTCTGTGACCCCTCCTGCTTGCCTCGCTAATTTCTAAATGTATGCGTGAGATTTCAGCCGGCTGTTCGTTCCATGGTTTTTGAAATGACACAGGTAATAATTCCATGGGTATGTATCTCATATCCAAATTTATACTTTTGATACGCCACACTGACCATGTACTGCGTTTGATGTATGGAGAGCAGAGCGTAATCCAAATTTAAATCAAAAGAGTTTTGTGGATTTACATTTGAGTGCCCTTTGCTCATTCAAAGACTGGAACTTCCATTGTGTGCCTTCTGCTCTGCATTAAGGATTAAACGGCGTATAATTCCCCACAATTCCAATCTCCGGCTCCAGCACAGAAGAGTAGTGGGGGTGGTGGTTCCGGGAAATGGGATGCCCTAATTAGGTCTGAATAACCTAAGCCCCTTCGCTCTCTGACCAGGTACACCCTCGTGATCTGGCTTTCGCTTTTCATTTCCTATGCAAATTATTACGAAGCCGCATTGAGATAACTCTGAATGAGGGTAGCAGGGCAGAACTCAGAGATGCCCAAGCCTTTTCTTATCCTCCGCGTTCCATGCCGTTAGTTTTACTTCCATTGAGGTGCTCTCCGAGGGTGAATCAGAATCAGCCACAGTTGGAATTTGAAATGGAAGCACTACTGGACTCACGCTACTGTATTCGAAAAGTTGATGTTGCTTTGGGTGAGGATCAGCGAAGCACAACAAAAGTCAGTCAGGGTGGAGCTGCACGAGTTCCACATGAGGTAATACCGACTCTTCGTTCACCTCATACAACGCACTTCCCTTGCATTATTGTATAATGCATAATTTTATACCGCATATATTGTGCTTCAAGAAGAGCCTATATGGTCATTTTCATACTTCGGATTATGAGTAATAATCTTTCTTAGGTTGTTTCGAAGCAGTTCGTGCTGCAAAGTATCAGAATCGCAGTTCCTAATGCAAGTACACTGCACTCCAGCACACAAGGTAAAAGTCCGAACTCAGCAAGGGTTAATTGTGGTAATGCATGATAGCAGTAATGGAATGAATTCAATTTGCAATTGCGTTGCAGTTTGCAGTATATTCATCAGACCTGATGTGGCTACACCACGCCCTAATCCTGTTTATTCATGAGAGTGAGTGGCTTATACCATAGCTACTTCGGATTCGGATAAGCAAGAAATATTCCGCGTTTATTTGTGCTATGATTGTAGATCAATGCTAGAGAAAATCAAGGAAACCCATGAAATTCGGCTTGTGTGAATTAAGCCCGAGAAAGTCATCCCTGCTGAATCAGCGGATATTCAGCTCAAAGTGTTGAATTAGAAATCGGCATTTTCAAAGAAGCTATCGAGGTTTGCATAAGCAAGGGTTTATGTATGCTACGGATAGCGCCTATGATTTGCCGAGCACTGACTACGCGTACATCCACACATTCTTTTAATAATACCAGACCTTGTCGCCGTCTCAAATACTAATACTTAATTACAACTGACCTTATTCGCAATTAAACGTGATTATCATAGACGGAAAGTTCGGAAGTGCCTAATTGTGTTTACTCATGCTTGGACAGAACAAAACCGTGATGTGAGTATGTGAGCCTT